>BLKR01003047.1:0-164134 GCA_011170035.1 Teleogryllus occipitalis | reverse complement strand
AATGCACATCGAAAACATGAAAATATTGTTTTATAACGTTCTGAACATATTCTCCAAGACTACCGAAACGAGGGAGATTTACAAATCTGGAGCAAAACAATCACTACATACTATAAAATAGAGTTAAACACGTATTGGATGTAATGTTCTATATTTACGTAATGTTATATTTACAAATATCCGTACATACATGATGCAGTGAACTTCAGCAGGGAATTCCGCCAGCCACCTTTACCTTAATACATAACGCATCACATAATAAAAAAAATTCTTTCCAAGGACATATTTGTCAATCGAGTGATGGTCATTAACTTTTTATCACATTTCTATGTGGCTCAGGGAATCAATTAATGTCACTATAGTGCCTCTGACCGGGAGGTCCTAGAGTTCGAGATCCGACTGGTGGTTTCTCCGATCAACACCAGGCGAACGCTGGGGCAGTATCCAAACAAATGGGCCATGAACCGCGCACGAGATTTCCTTCGTCTTCTTAGTTCTATCCTCATCCCTTACTTACGCAAATGCTAACGCTGTGACCTATAGATTATTGTCTGTACGTATCGGAGATTGAATTGACAGCGAAACGTTAAACATATTTGTTTCAAAACTTCGTATTTCGATTTGTGGCAGTATTGCTGCTAATGAACAATGTTTGTGGCAAATATATGTTCAATAAGGAAAATAAGAGTTGCATAAAAATGTGAATTACCAAAACCAATTATGTGCATTTAGTTTTAGTATTAATGGAAAAGTAAAATATCATACATAATTAATGTATTGGGATATGAAAGACAAATATTTTTCCAAACATGCAGATATAAGCGTAATTAATAATTCAGACTTATTAATGAAAATGTAGTACACATTCCCTCTCAGCGGAGAATATGGTTACGCAATAAAATGTCAAAATATGTATTTTAATTATCTCGGAAATTACAGGCCAAACACATTTTGCCGGAATAATCTTAATATCAATAGGAAGCAATGATAACAATGTTTAATAATTTAGTTAATAATAATTTACTTCTTCGATGAATGGCGTACGAAAATATGAGGGTACCTCGACAGATTTACGTGAGTGACGAAAATAAAGGAATGAAGAGAAGAATGAAAATGAAATTACGGACGCTGACACGATATCAGTGTAATGACTGTTACAGATATAAACGAGCACCAGCAGAGTACAAAGTAGGAGATATGCACCTTTCAAAAGTACAGGTTATTGCATATTAGTTACCTGAAAGTGTCAATGAATAATCTCGAAAATATTGACTGGTATTTATTAAGACTTTTTCAAACATCATGTCACATCACTAAGTTTCAGGCCTGGTGGGCAGACTTCGCTCTCTGCACTATCCTAGCTCGTCTGGCGGTTGAAATGCAAAGCAGCGCATGAAGCATAAGCAATAGACGCCATGGTGGTGTACAACCGTTCGGAGCGAGCGCTGTGTTACTGTTGTTTCATGAAACTAAAACGTAAATTACCGTACGAAGACGTTTTCATGCAGAGTACGAAAAAGCTCCTCCGCAGGTGATACCCATCAAAGCATGATCGATTCGTGGAAACAGGTTGTGTGGGGCACCGATATAAAGGAAAGGTACGCCTTCCGTTAGCAGGCCACGTTGTGGAAGCCGTGAGAAGAACATATGCACGAAGTTTAACGAAGTCTATTACATGAGAAAGTTTGGATCTAACTATTCCACAACCTATGGTATGGAAAATGTTAGGACTACTACTTCAGTGTAAGGGGTACAAGATGGCTCAGGCATTGAGTTCTATTGACAAGAAGAAACGTTATGAATTCTGTGGGAACATGATGTACAGAATGGAAGGTGACGATAATTTTCTTAATAAACTTGTGTTCAGTGACGAGGCAAGCGTTCACCTTAGTCGTACAGTTAATCGTCACAATGTGAGGATATGGGGCCCAGAGAAACCGACGGAATGCTTCAAACATACCCGTGACTCACCAAAACTGAATGTTTTGTGCACCTATCTCCGCGAAAGTGCATGGACCTTTCTTTTCTATGAGTAGACTCTTACTGGTATCCCATATCTAGATATGTTGCAATACTATCTGATGCCCCATCTCCAAGAACATGTGGAAGATAATTTTTTTTTCCAACAATATGGAGCACCTCCTCATTACCACCACGAGGTCACTAAAGTACCTTTCCCACACCACTCCCGCTTGGATTGGATGTGGTGGGAGCAGAGTTTGGCCACCACAATCTCCCGATTTAACGCCGCTGGATTTTTGTCTGTGGGGTTACATTCAAGATAAAGTGTACAACCTTCCACTTCCAATAAGTCTCGATCAGCTTCGTTAACGGATTAACGTAGCAGTAGTTCAGGTAGATCATGCGTATCTGGGATGAACTATCGTACAGATGGGATATATACTGAGTGACAAAAAGGAGTCACAGTGAATATTTGTATACATTGCAAATAAAACTTGATGTTATGTCGATGTATGCATTGAAAAATGGAAATAACTACGCAAGGTAACTAATTATAATTTAAATTTATTATCTGGTAACACATTTAGAATAACCCTGTATTAATACATGGAGGGACGTTGAAGCAGATAATATTCTCAGAGATGTGACGAAGAAATTAATAAATAATTATTTTTTGTACAGGAAAATGGATCACAATGTGTTCAACAGAGGGTGAGCAATCAATTACGACCTGCAATGAAAAGACAGGTGTGTGTGTGTGTGTGTGTGTATTATAATATATATTGTACATTTGCACAACATTACATAAAGTAAAATGTGTTCTACCTTTTTGGTAAATTATTTATTAGAAGTATACATTTTAAATACGTTTTTATACATTTCTACTGACAATGAAAACTTTTGAAAATTTTGTATATTCTCAACGAGAGTAAAAATTCCCATTTGTAAAAAGTAAAATCACAGTTGGTTTTACATTGAATGTAATTAAGGAAAATTGTTAATTAAAATAGTTTTTTTTCATATTTTGTCGTACTTTTCTATAGTCTAACAAGAGAGTTTCGCTGTTTAAAAGGTCTTAAATTAAATGCGAGAAGAAATGAACCCATCAAATGTAGTTATTTTTCCTTTTTATGTATGTGCATATAATAAGTATTATCTCTATTTTCTTGCTATAGCAGTGTGCCACAAATCAGACGATCTGAAAGATTTCTGATCAAGCATTCGATGGAGCTGCAGTTTTTTAGAGACCATATTATATAGTAAACTTGTGAAAAGTATCCAGTTTTTTACTTTAGTACTTATAAGTTTGGTTACCATTTTTGTTTAAAACCAATTATTACCATTAAAAAATAGGCGGCAAATGTGTAGAGAAAATAAAGGAGGTGATTAGAACGCGTGCCGACTCAGCGCTTCGATAAGAAAGGTCGCGGGTTCGATTCCCGCCGTGGGCATGGTTCTTTGTCCCTTGCATTTCATGTATGTGTTTTGTCGCGGAAGACCTAGTGAGTCTGCTGATCACTGACCAAGGAGCCCGCAAGTGTGTCTAGAGAAAAAAGGTTAATATGTGTCCCTGTGAGGAACATAGTGGATACCTGGGGCGGTTAGTCGAAATAGGCATCCCCCTGAAGCTGTAAAAAGTTTCTGGATGAAAAAAATCTGGAGAAAGGGATGAATTATTTGAGTCAGATTCTGCCAAGGTTGAGCACAAGTGGACTACTTAGGCAATATGCAAAACACCAGTGTATGGCGGGAAGTGTACTTCTGCAGGATGAAATCATTATTAATCTACATAAATAATTGCATTTTACTTTCCTTTGATAAATATTTAAGCAAATTTGTGAACATTTATTTTACTGGTGAATACTGATACATATATAAGTTTCGATAATTGGAAAAAGGATAATATTTACATCTAGTTTTTTCAAAAGCGATACAATGAATTGTCATCTATATTCACATGTTTTATGTGAAGGGCGTAAATGTTCAGGACATTTGAAACGTAAATACAAACATTATTGACAATAAATAATATGAAAGCAGGTAAATACTTTTGTATTATTTATGAAAGCGTGAATACGATAATGAATGTAACAGCTTTTGAAGGTTTTGATTGATTTTTTCGTGTTTCCGGGCGCGGGCTTTTGAAGGAAATTCCGTGAACTTCACATCACACGATTTCAACATATCGTGTATGTACTTACAGCGTATTACATAGTGTGAAGTCACGATGAAGGAATCGTAGAAATCTTGGCAGAATATTGAGGGAGTAAGAATATAGTCGATTGTGAGGAAAGATTCAAGTAAATTAATATGGGACGTTATCAGATCATTGCATAGTAAAATAAAAATAGCCCGGTGGCGGCGATGGTGTAACGATTAGCGTATCGGGCTGTTATACCCAAGTTCGCGGGTTCAAACCCGAAGTCGTGGACTTTTAAGGGCGAAAAAATCCTTCGTACGCCTTCCTTCGGAGGGGAAGTAAAACTGGCTGTTCCATGTTAGTAGATTTACTGCATATAAATGATCCTCAAGCCTAAATGAAGCCTCTGAGCTAAAATAAAACTGCCTGTTTCGTCGCCCAAATAATACCTTCTTTTATCCATAGTAGATGAAAGGAGCGTCACGAATTTTGCGTGGTCAGAGGGAAGAGCGGGCCTCATGGCCTGAGTCATACCACGTAAAATAAGGCATTCATTCAGTATATGTAATGAAATTATTCCAAACCCGTCGATGTATTATTTTTCACGTCCACTCGCAATAGTAAACGTTGAGGGAAATGTATTTTTGCTGATAAGAGAGCGCCTGAATTAGACGAATCTGTAATGTGGAATGAAGAGAAGAGAACTATTCTAGACGCGAATATTTGGAAAGCAGGCGGCACGGACAGCATTCTCACAAAATTGGTTTCGAAATATTGGAACATGGATCAGGTGAGTATTCTAAATTTGTAAATATAATATTTGATTCTGCATTGTATGAAGAAATGTGGAATACAGATAGTAGTATTTAAGAGATAAAGGTGATACAAACGTCCCTGAAAATTATTTTGGCATTAGAATTTTACCAGCGCTAAGCAAATGTTTTTGTAAAATTCTCACTGGTGGACTGAGTGAATGGGAGGAGAAGTACAGTAAAATTTGAAAATTGCAAGCAGGTTTTAGGAGAAATTCCGTGGCCACTGATAGAATCGTAGTATTATATACACTAGTAAAACAGAAACTTGAAGCCTGAGGTGCCGACCTGCACCCAGCGAGCCCCTCAGACCTGCTGCCATGGCGTTCTTTCACCGGACAATGGACTGCGTACCAGCTTCATTGACGGTGCGTTAAAGGGCGCTGACTTCTCTGCGTGGCAACTGATTCCCACCTGATCTATTGCAAGTAGAGAAATCACGTGAATACGAGACGCGCGTAATTGAAGGTTTTATGGTAGTGTTGGAACAAAAATGTAAGAGACTAGTGAAACGAACTATTAAATCAAGGAACAAACAAAAGTGTTACTGTAAGGCACAGGAATTGTAATTGGCTTTGTTTCGATTAAGGTTTAAGTAGAAAGTGAAAGAAATTGAAGTCGCAGTGGGAGCGAACATTGAGGAAATAAATAAGTGGCTTCCGCTCAGGAACTACTGTAAATGAATTACTGAATTTTATTCAGTAACATGTTGAGCATACTTGATCCCCTTTTATTTGAAAATCTAACCCAGAGAGATCCTGACCCTGAAGGTATCTCTGGCTCTACCTGAAGTTATCCCGTAGAAATCTTCGGCTACTGTCGAAGATTGGCGTGGAAGGAATGTGGTGGACACTATTCCCGAATTCTGCCGAGCACGCCTGGTGCCCAGCTCTGGCAGTACGTATAACGGTGGGGTAACGTTACGGCAAATACCAAATATTATTGTGAGAAACATGAGTAAAAGAAAGAAACTATAGCCTTATATCATTGATTGCTTGAAACTACTTTAATTTGCAATTAATGATTAATCATAGCTTAAATATCATGTAGCTAATAAATATCAAGAATTAT
The DNA here is from genome assembly GCA_011170035.1 of Teleogryllus occipitalis. Taxonomy (NCBI): domain Eukaryota; kingdom Metazoa; phylum Arthropoda; class Insecta; order Orthoptera; family Gryllidae; genus Teleogryllus; species Teleogryllus occipitalis. The sequence continues at coordinate 158,149 of BLKR01003047.1, read as the reverse complement.
AATTTGTCCATTGTGGAGTATTACTACGTTAACATGTGTTATGCACATATTCTCTGTGACTTGAAGTATGTTCATAAGTATGAAAGCTGCTGTTAATATTATATTTGAGATATTGGGTTTCCGTGTATTCTACTAGTGACTGAGGATAAATGTTACAAATTCTGGGAGAGCTTATAGGCGTATTCAAGATGATAACTTCTTGCCAGTGAACATATTTTGGAAAATATAAAAAGAGGTCCTAGGTTCGAGTCCTGACGGCGGCAGGATTTTCGGCACTAGCTTTTCAGCTAGGTCGAATTCAGTCGCTGTCTGGAGGAGACTTCTAGCGGCCGGCTGCTCTGTTCGGTAGTTTTCCGTGGTTTCTCCGATCAACACCAGGTGAATGCTGGAGCAGTACCCTAACAATAGGACCACGGACCGCGCGCGATCTGTCCTTCCTCTTCCTTGTCCTATCCTCTCCCTTACACACACGCACACTTACATTAACATGCACTACACTACCACATATTCCGGGAGACCGGTCGGGAGCTTAGAGCTTGTCCCGGCTGGGGCGGTGCCCCGCTGGTGGGAGAGTCCTGGTTAGGGGGAAACCCCACTAGCCGACGGTAGGTCGGCGCCGGATCTCGCCATCCAGCGGGATTAGATCACTCCCATCTCCCGAGAAAAAAATATGTACTACACTTACGGGACTAATGACCAAAGCAGCTGACGTGCCCGGAAACACGAAAAAATCAATCAATCAATATAAAATGAGTTTATACATGTGATATTTTTCTTGACAGTCAGTTCATCTTAACCTGCTGTTTGGCTAGTACGTGAAATATTTATACATCAGAACGATCATCAGCTCTACCTCTGCAATGATGATTATCAATGTCTACTACTATAAGTATATTTCGTCAGTGAGAAAGCCGATTTTGAAATTTGGGGTACATTGCTCTGACTCTGTTAGAAACCGTCAAACTATCTACAATGATCAATGGTCGCTTTTATAGTATGAAATGGGCCTAAAACTTGGATATTCTCTGAACGAACGTCAATATATCTGGAAAAAGTCTTCCACCCCCAAGCTAACAATATTGAAAATAAAATTAGCTATCATTATCTGATTACCAAATATCATTTCGCGAGTTCCTAAGCATTACCTATGAAATAAAAAAAATAATATCTGAAGCGATCAGAACGGATTTGTCGCATCTTAAAGTTGTGATTTGAATTTTCCTACGCAATTGATAAAACTGTGAGAAATGTAACTTCTTAGGTGCATTTGAAAATGAGTATGCGGTTTGCTAAAAATGAAAGCATCATAAGTTTTAGCACACTTTTGTTTTTCCCTTTTCAACAAATTCTCACACCAGGCCTCTAATTCGCAGGGTAAAATATAAACACACTTCACTTATTTTTCTTTTCCATCCAATTAAACGCGAAGAAATGGAGCGACTTGTAGGTTTTTGCCTCATAAATTTTCATCACTGCAACGCTCCCTTCATCCCACCAATCCACGCAACTCTGCTCTCCTGAAAAGACAAAGCCCGATACATCCCAGCAAGACGCGGAATGCGTCTCGCGGGAATTGTATTATCGAATTAATTTCGGACCAGGGGTGGTGGCCATGTCATTCCGTTAAAGAGAGGGGCAAGGGCTACCGCTCGAGTTGTGAGAAGAGATGGCGACGGAGGCGGCAGAGGGGGCTGTAGCGGGGATGGCGGCGGCGGTGGCGGTGGCAGTGGTGGCGGTGGCGGTGGTAGTGGTGGCGGTGGTTGTGGTGGCGGTGGTAGTGGTGGCGGTGGTAGTGGTGGCGGTGGTAGTGGTGGCGGTGGTAGTGGTAGTAGCGGCGGTGGTAGTGGTAGTAGCGGCGGTGATAGTGGTGGCGGCGGCGGTGGCGTCGGCGGTGGCGTCGGCGGTGGCGTCGGCGGCGGCGGTGGCGGCGGCGGTGGCGTCGGCGGTGGCGTCGGCGGTGGCGTCGGCGTCGGCGGTGGCGTCGGCGGTGGCGTCGGCGGCGGCGGCGGCGGCGGCGGTGGCGTCGGCGGTGGCGTCGGCGGTGGCGTCGCGTCGGCGGTGGCGTCGGGCGGTGGCGGCGGCGGTGGCGGCGGCGGTGGCGGCGGCGGTGGCGGCGGCGGCGGCGGTGGCGGCGGCGGTGGCGGCGGCGGTGGCGGTGGTAGTGGTGGCGGTGGCGGCGGTGGCGGTGGTAGTGGTGGCGGTGGCGGTGGTAGTGGTGGCGGTGGTAGTAGCGGCGGTGATAGTGGTGGCGGCGCCGGTGGTGGTAGTGGTGGCAGCGGCGGTGGTAGTGGTGGCGGCGGCGGCGGTGGCGGCGGCGGTAGCGGCGGCGGCGGTGGCGGCGGCGGAGGAGGCGGCGGAGGCGACCTGAAGGATGGTCGCGCAAATTGTAAATTATGGCCTGCGGGCCGAGGTGATTCTTAACAGTTACGCCCTCGGAATAGACAAGGAGGTCTCCGCCTGGCGCCCGCGTCATCTCGAGAGAGGCACAATGATTTAGAGAGCGCCTGCTGCCTCGCTGAGGTCGCGCCACTTCTCTCCTGAGTTGCTCTAGCGAAGCCACCGCTCTGCCGAAAGTTGCTCAAGTATGCATGGCTTTCGACGGAAACGAAGCCGTGTGGGTGGAGAGGAATTTGCACCGCTAAACATCTTTGAGCTTACTTAAACATTGTTTCATGCAGGATGGATTAGTTCACTTGCAACACTATAGTTAATAATGTATTGATGTTTACATTTTCTCAATCCACAATTTTTTATTCTTTCCTTTAAAGATTTGACAGACTAATTATTGTCTTCTGGTCTTTTTGTGTTACATTAGTCTATAAAACTATCAAAGATGTTCGAAGATAACCGATTTTAAAGTTTGCAATGATCATTTTTAAAAGAAATACCAACACGTACGTTGAAAATATCAAAATAGAAAAAAAATGTTTTAGAAAATAAGCTTTATAAAGATTCTTTTTCTGAAAAAAGTGTGAGTTGTAGCTGGTAGTTTAAAAATAAGATATGTTTTATTTTTATTTATTTTTTTATTTATTTACGTCAAAAAACAGTTAAAAACTGCGTATGACGGGCTATGGGGAAAAGTGAATTGTGTGCACATTTTCAAAATTCTGTGATCCCTACACTAAATCATATACTACTTAATTTTTGAATTTTGAAAGGGAGAAAAAAAAAACAAAAAAACTCCCATGTAATAAAATCGATTTTCAAGGATAAATAAGCAATAAATTTTGAATTTTGAAAGGGAGAAAAAAAACAAAAAAACTCCCATGTAATAAAATCTATTTTCAAGGATAAATAAGCAATAAATTTTGGCTCTTATTACTTCCTGCGACTATACTTCCATATTAATGTTATAAATCATTAATAATAAATTAATTAAACACTGCTAAAAATATAATATTAGTCTCTTCATTAATTATATTTTCCTAAATTTACTGCACTCTGGAAGTCAAATGAAATGAATCTTACTTTTAAGAAATAATAAAAATAGGAAGAGCTATTTCATTACTTCAGATTTAATTTACACGAATATTATTAATTTACAAATATGTACACAAATATTATTAAAGATAAGTTGGTTTACTCAAGTGATTAGTACTACAATTTGAGGAGTCTATACATGGTGAGTATATTTTATTTCAAGAACTTCTAAGTATTTTAACATTTAACAAAGTTCTTTTTCGCGACATATCATAAGACATTTCGTAGGCAAATGGTTACTTTTAATAGCTTTTGCGTTGAAGATGGTTTGTGTGATCGAAAACAGTTTGGTGCTAGTTCAAGAAGAAAATGCAAGCTGAATCAACTGTCCGCTCCAACCCTTCAAAAACAACATATATACGTCGAATAATAAGAGAAGTTCAATTATGTCAAGAAAAATAAGTTATACATATTCAAAACTATCCAATATTTTAGAATAAATAATTAGAATTCGTTTTCAAAAATTCTTTCCATCAACAACCCACTACTTATATATCTTACGGATGATCACATAACTCTTTGAACTCCCTCTCTCATTTTTACTTTACTCTCTTCCTCATTTTTTCATTACTCTCTCCCTCATTTCCCCTTACTTCTTTCATTCCTCGTTTTCTCAGCTTCCTTATTTCTCTCTACAGTGTGACTCGTTCACTCTACACTATCAGAAATTAATTTAAGTTAATGTAGATTTAATGTACGCCGGTACAAGAATTTTAATATACCTTATACATTAAAGGGAAATTAATGTAACTGTATTTTAAATTTAATGCTTAAATGAAAATCAATGTAGATTTAATGTACGACTTTTAACTTAACTTATTTTTGTACATTAAATTTAATTGTACATTTACATTAAATTTCATTTGCACGTACATGAAAGTTCATGTGCGTACATTAAATTTAATGTGCGTACATGATAATTACTTTAATGCACTTTACATTAAAAGTAATACAGAAATTTCTGAGTGTGTATCTCTCACCATTTCACGCAGACTTTGCTTGGCGACCTTGCTCTTCTGCTGCGTTCTGGTCTCGATTCTGCGTCCGGAGAGCGCCGCCTTGATTTATTTATTCTCCGACGCGTGCGCATCGCGGTCTCGAACTTTGTCGCTGCTGCTGCTGCTTCTGCGGCTACAGCGGCGGCGGAGGGGGAGGGGCAGAGGAGCAGGGGGAGGAAGGAGAAAAAGCCGGCGTTCGCGCTCCCCGGGAAGGGGAAAGATATTGAGACAAAATGGACACGGGACACTGAGGCGGGCCTCGGCGCAAGAAATATGATCCCCGGGCTCCGGCGCGCCCGGTCTATCGGCGGCGCTGTATCGCACGAAGAAAAAATATATAAAATAAAAATTGAGAGAACAGCCACCGCCGGGGAAGGAGAGGAAAAGACGGGAGGGAGCACGTATCGACGCCGGACTCCAATTTCGATGCGATTCCGAATTCCGCGCGGGTCGTGCGGTTGTCCCTGGTCCGCGCGACGCCGCCGCCGCCGCCGGGCCCGCGCCTCGAGCACTGGAGGGGGGAGGGCCAAGTCGGAGGCGGAAGCGGGCAGGAGGCGCGGGCGGAGGCAGGCGCTGATGGTGGGGATGGGAGTAGATGGAGGCTTGATATCGGAATGGATGTGGGGATGGAAGTGGGGTGGTTGGGGTGGTGGATGTGGCAGTCGAAGTGGAGTGGTTGGGTAGTGGATGTGGCGGTGGAAGTGGGGTGGTTGGGTGGTGGATGTGGCTGTCGAAGTGGAGTGGTTGGGTGGTGGATGTGGCTGTCGAAGTGGAGTGGTTGGGTGGTGGATGTGGCGGTCGAAGTGGAGTGGTTGGGTGGTGGATGTGGCGGTGGAAGTGGGGTGGTTGGGTGGTGGATGTGGCAGTCGAAGTGGAGTGGTTGGGTGGTGGATGTGGCTGTCGAAGTGGAGTGGTTGGGTGGTGGATGTGGCGGTGGAACTGGGGTGTCTGGGGTGGTAGATGTGTCGGTGAAAGTGGGGTGGTTGGAGTGGTGGATATGGCGAAGGAAGAGGAGTGGTTGGGGTGGTGGATCTGGCGGAGGAAGTGGAGTGTTTGGGGTGGTGGGTGTGGCGGTGAGTGAGGAGTGGTTAGGGTGGTAGATGTGGAAGTGGAAGCGGAGGCGACTGACGGTTGAGAGGCGTCAACACTGTGTGTGTGGGTTTGAGCTCACTGAAAGGGCGGGCGAACAGCCGGTACGAGAGGCTCGGTGTGTTGTGGAAGTTGCGTAAGGCGGCAGCTGTGGCAGGTGTGGTGTCAGTTATGGGGGAAGCAGAGACGGTAGATGTGGGAGTCGGAGTGGAATGATGTAGGGAGAGACGGGTAGGACGGAATGCAGAACGATGTTAATTCGAGTGAAGGGAGCACGGATTAGGATGGGATGACGGAGGTGATAGCATGAAAGGGGTGATTGCTTGGCTGGGGAACGTACTTCCTTATGACGATCCTTCAAGCATTAAGCCTTCAAGGTATGACGAAGCCTTGACCGCCTTTTGTAGCAGTTCAACCTCGTGCACTGTGAGTCATTATGAGGCTCGGGAGAACTTTTTTGTCTTATTGAATGATAAATTACAGGAGCATTAATTTATGCCTGTTCTATTTACCGCATGAAAATGAAAAAAATATTGATGTTCACGAAATATCTGCGTTTAAGGCAGAATATGAAATTGAATTGGATGTTCATTATTCTACTGGTTTGAATTCACTGACAGAACTAGAATAATATGTCATTGAATTAACATACAAATCAATAGGAATATTATTCCTTTTGGAGTGCATCTATTTTTCCACATCCACATTTACACTTTCATTTGGAATAAGTAATTTATGACTACTACACTCGAGTATATGATATAGGTTTCAACAAAAGTGTATTTAATTGAACATCCGGTTTGTTTATCACTGTCAGTAATCAAATGTTTCCGGTTTTCATGTCTGTTTGTTCCTTATCACTTGAAAGAATGTATTTCAGATTGTGATTTTGATTAATTTTTTATAAACCATTCTTATCTAATTACTCATACAACAAAACTCAGGAAGTCTGATTCAAACATTTCCAAGGGGCAATAGCGATGATTTAACCACAAATTACTTTACTCAAAACAGTCAAGTATATAATTACGTGGAATTAATAAGGCTCAAGTATTAGTAGATTTTGTTACTGATTTACGTTATTTGGGAACAGTTCATCAGATGTCCGCAGCAGCGACGGGGCGGCACCCGCGCTACAGGCGCCAAGTACGCCCACATGCAGCAGCAGAAGTGCGTCCATAAAAGTGAAATGACCGCCTTAGTTCCCTTACCTCTAGTGTTTTTGTGTCAACCCGAGTGTCTGCCCTTGGTATCAACCTTAGTGTCTGTTAGGTTAAGTGTGTCTGTTCGATAAGTGTGTCTGTTCGGTAAGTGTGTCTGTTCGGTAAGTGTGTCTGTTCGGTGAGTGTGTCTGTTCGGTAAGTGTGTCTGTTCGGTGAGTGTGTCTGTTCGGTAAGTGTGTCTGTTCGGTAAGTGTGTCTGTTCGGTAAGTGTGTCTGTTCGGTAAGTGTGTCTGTTCGGTAAGTGTGTCTGTTCGGTAAGTGTGTCTGTTCGGTAAGTGTGTCTGTTCGGTAAGTGTGTCTGCTAGGTTAGTGTCTCTGGTAGATTTGTGAATAAGTGGATTAAGCTAAGGAATAAGCGAATGCACGGTTTGTAAATAAGTAAATTAGGGCAATGACAAAGTGAATACATAAAGAAATCAAGAAGAACGCGAGGCAGTCAATGGACAACGAACTAACATTCAGACGATATGTGTACTGATAAAGTAAAATAATAGATTTTGTAGAAGAAAATTGCCGAGAAAAAATTTACACATTTCACTCTACTGGCATTCCTAATGATGTTAATGGAGGAATCATAAAACCATTTATTTATTTTCTATATATTTTGCAGAAGAGAATGTAGATAATATAAAGCTAAATTTATCAGATGTATGTACTAATATTTTAGTGCTTCTGTTGTTTGAATGACGCACGTAGTAATGAAGCAGATGTGAAGAATGAGGATCGTTTACATGAATAAGCATTCTGTTGTTAATTATGAATTGAAGTAATTAGTATCCTCATTAGTATTAGTTTCAATAATTAAGTAACACAATTATGATAACTTATAATTAATATATAATTATTCATGCATATTAATGTCAGAAAAGGGATATGAATTTTTAATAGGAATTTTGATAAGAGAAATGGATTTTGGTAAAGAGACGAAAATGTAGCTGTATTAATAAATAGGTAAACGTAATTTATGGGCTAAATCTCTTACTCGAATCTCACTGTGCACTGCAGAGATTATATCATAGTTCTTTACACAACAATAACTGTAGTTATTACTGTCTTATATATATCTAGTAAAGTAAAACAAAGTAGGTATGAAAAAAACAACATTTTTTAAAACTCTTAACATTGCATAGTAAGCAGAATGAGTCTCTTATTATGGATTTGGTATTATATTATATTTTAATTATTAATATTTTATTATTACTTTATTTAAATTTTTCATAATCAAAACTGCAGCATTGTTATTTGAAGAAAGATGCGTTTCAATTCTAAATAGTTATTACCAGCAAATATGGAGTTACACGTAACATGCATTTCTTAAGTTACTATTCTTCCCATGAAGCACAAATACGGTCATTTATCTCTTGAGAATTTGTGTGTGCAGTCCATCTGCAGTCGATGGAGAACTATTGCCCAGAGAATATTTATATGTATGAGCGCAGAACACCCAATAACAAGTTCGCCATTTCAAGTACTTCTCTTTTCAAGCCAAACTTCACGGATCTGGCAAGGGCCCTACGTTTCCCAACTCGCGTCTCCTCGAAAAAAAACTCGCGTTCCCGCTTAGCGATCGCAACTGCAAGACAAATCACACGAACACACCGGCAACACATCGCCGTTCGTATGAATGAATGTCGCGTTTGGGTCGCCAAAGTTCGCGAGAGAACTTTTTTACCCGATTAATCTTGTCGAAACGTTTTCAATCGATGCTTTTAAGGTCGTGGCATTACTCGCTTACCTTGTGAGAGAGCTGCGATTTTTCGTCAACGACAGCAACACATGTCGTCGGGCCACCGGGTACGACCGACGCTGGGAAACTGCAGGTCTGCGAGCAGGAGTTTGCTTTGGAGTGTTCTTGAGAAGTTGGTGTAGTTTCGCGATTCCTCTTATTCTCGATTGTACAATATGATGTAATTGATTGATTGATTTTTTTCGTATTTCCGGGCACGTCAATTGCTGTGGGCATTAGTCCCGTAAGTGTAGTGCACGTTCTTTTCTCGGGAGATGGCGATGACATTCCCCCGATGGATAGCGAGATCCGGCGCCGACCTACCGTCGGCTATTGGGGGTTTCCCTCTAAAAGACTCTCCCACCAGCGGGGCACCGCCCCAGCTGGGACAAGCTCTAAGCTCCCGACCGGTCTGCCAGCATGGGTGGTAGTGTATGTTAGTATAAGTGTGTGTGTAAGAGGACGGGATAGGACAAGGAAAAGGAAGGACAGATCGCGCGCGATCCGTGGCCCGATTTGTAGGGTACTACTTTGGCATTCGCCTGGCGTTGATCGGAGAAACCACGGAAAACTACCGAACAGAGCAGCCGGCCGCTAGAATTCTCTACCAGACAGAGACTGAATTCAATCTTGCTGAAAAGCTTCTGTCGAAAATCCTGTCGCCGTCAGTACTCGAACCTCTTCTATCAGTTTTTTCTCGAAACTCTTCTATCAGTTTTTTCAAAAATATTAGAGAGACTTTTTTACGTACGAATGGAAACCTTTCTCACTAAACACGACGCGCTTTCAGATTGCCAACATGGATTTAGAAAATTAAAATCAACGGAAACAGCTATATTTTCTTTTCTTAAAGATGTCGCCTCATCATTAGATCAAAACGTGGCACCTATTGGATTATTTTTAGATCTCTCAAAAGCTTTTGACATCATTGATCATGATATTTTACTTTCAAAATTACCTTCATATGGAATCCGTGGTATTGCTCTAGATTGGTTATGTTCGTACCTTAAACAACGATCTCAGAAAGTTGAAATATCTTACTGGAATGATGGAACATTACGTACGCACCTTTCCGACTCTTTGCCCGTTGCATGTGGAGTTCCTCAAGGATCGATTTTAGGCCCTATTCTGTTCCTATTTTACGTAAACGATATGCCCTCGACGATTCGAAACGGAAGAACGGTTCTCTTTGCGGATGATACGAACATCCTTTGCAATAAAGAAACCGTAAATAGTACAATATCAGATGTTTCAAATTGGTTCCGAAATAACAAATTAATAGTAAACGAAAAGAAAACGGTTTTAATGCAGTTTTCCATTTCAAATAAACAATTCTGTGCTCCATTGAAAATGAACAGTGTACCATTGACTGATGTTAAGGTAACAAAATTTTTAGGTCTCTCAATTCAGTCAAACCTTAAATGGAACGTCCATTTAAATGAATTGAACACAAAATTAAGTTCATTATGCTACGCGTTCAGAATTCTTGCAAATTCAGTCAGCCTTCATACTGCTCGTTGTGTATACTTCCCGCCTGAATTTTGATTAAAAGAAGGAGAGAGATCATAATAAATGGCAGCAAATCAGCGAAGGTTGATATTATAAATACGGATATGTACTCTGAGAATATGAAATAATGATGAACATAATTATAAAAGGAGGAGAATGAAACCATAAAACAGAAAAGAGAGGATTGCTGAAGGTGAAACATCAATTTGGTGAAACTAGAGGAGTAGTAATGTCTGGAAACAGCGGTGAAAATGGTAACTATTCATAAGAAAATAAATGCGTAAAATGTGATTTATAAATCTGGAAAAAAATTATCGGAATCTAGAAAAATATATCTGAATGTAAGAAAATAGGTTACGTAAATTTGAGAACACATTTTCAGAAAATGTTGGGAAAATGTCAACTGTCCTCTGCGTCACCACTATCATTATCATAAAAATCATCACTAACACCACCGCACCACTACTACTACTACTTCCACCACCACCACCACCACTACCAGTGACATCTAGCGTATCACTTCCACATCTGCCTCACCGTTGTTATCGCTAACATTAGTTACCGCGAACACCACTAGTCTCACCACTAGCATCACTAGTCTTACCATTTAGCCACTAGTCTTACCATTAGACACTAGTCTTACCATTAAGTCACTAGTCTTACGATTAAGCCACTAGTCTTACCATTAAGCCACTAGTCTGACCATTAAGCCACTAGTCTTACCATTAAGCCACTAGTCTTACCATTAAGCCACTAGTCTGACCATTAAGCCACTAGTCTATTCACCTACGTCACTAGTCTATCCACTTACGCCATTATTCTATCCACTTACGCCACTAGTCTATCCATTTACGCCACTAGTCCTTCCACAAACGCCACTACTCTTTCCACTAAAGCCAGTAGCCACTAACGCCACTAGACTTTCCACTAACGCCACTAAACTTTTCACTAACGCCACTAATATTGCCAGTCTCGCCTACACCACCACCATTCCCAACACAGAGGAGAGGAGAAAATGTCGCATCTTCTTCTTAGTACGGAGTAGTAGGGGCATGCCCTTATGCAGCGCAGGTGGCCACTAGGTTGGATTGGAAGGGCGCGGCGGCGGCGGCGGCGGCGGCGGCGTGCGGGAGGGGCGGAGCAGGTGCGGAGTCTCGAGGGTTGAGCGCGGATCGGCGCAGGGGGCGAGGGCACTTCCTAATGCCGGCCAATCCCCGTCCAGCAGTAAAAATCCATCATTTAGCAGACGGCGCTGCGCAGGGGCAGTTTTCACTTTTCGTGCTCAAAAGGCCGAACGCAACGCGAATGCACGCATCGCGGTCTCCGCTGCCCCTGTTCTTCCCAGTCGCATTGGCGAAGCCCATTCGCTTAAAGATTAAAAAACAATACTGATTCAGGGAGTGTATCGGATTCGCGCTGAAAATACATGCGTTTCTCGGATTATAAACCAACGGATTACAACTTAATCATTGTATTTGAGATATTTTATGAAGAATTTTGTTCGGAGAATGCAAGGGCTCTATAAAATCTTGGGAATAATATTAATTTAATAAAAAGTTTGGGAATTGATTATACCAGTTTCATAGCTTTTGGTGCAAATTAAACATAACTATTATGAAGTAAATTAAACTTAAATATTATTAATAAAAAGTAGATCAGTTTTTTTAAATGGCATAGGTTTGGGGTTTTGGAAAATTGTCCAGATTTTATTAAAAATTATTCCAAAGCCAGTAGTATTTTTGAAAGAATTGTACATAGCTTCATTCAAAGTTCCTGTATTGAAGATTCAATTGAATTTTGACCAAAATCTTAATAATTCGGGTGTGGGAAAGGGTAAAAAACATGATCTGAAACAATTTTTGAAAATTTATATTATTTAATGAAATGTCGTTTCTATAAGCACAAAATCCTGTATTCGAACAAAAATTAAAAACAAAACAATTTAGTGCGGTATGTGAGAAAATGTTCAAAACGTTCTGCTTAATTAATATGAAATACCTCGAACATTGAAATATCGCAGGACTTCGAATCCGAATGAGATGTTCGGAAAGTCCGTTTTTGAAGAATCTCTCTCTCGCTCACTCGCTCACTCTTGCACACACACACACACACACACACATGAAACAAAAAAATATAAATGATTTAAGTACTACGGTTTCTCATGGACAAGTGGACGCACAGTCAGGTGATTTAAGAAAGAACACGTATACAAAGTCAGGGTCTCGTAAAATGGGTATTTCTGACCAAAATTTCGACTTCAATTTTTTACAGCATTACATACCTTTTTCCATAATACGTATGATTACATGAGATATTAATAAAATAGTCAAGTTGAGTGCATACGATATAATGTATTGGGAAAACAGTGGATTTTCAATATTTTAATGATTTTCCTTGACTGACTTCCTTTCTACATGCTAATAAAAAATTATGAAATTTAATATTATTTTCAAGCACGTGAAGTGGGTCATTTCCTGTATGGATCATTTTTCCTGTCATAAATTCGTTTATTTTGCTATTCGGAAAATAGCATTCATTACCTTGAAAATTTCATAAAAAATGCAATCAAAGTTATAAGTACAGGATCTAGGAAGAGTTCAAACTCATCTATAGAGACTCAGAGTGCACGTAAAATAAAGGCCAGGTTGTGCTGCCTTTTCAGTGTATACTTCCTTCATACGCCACTTCCTTGAGTATATATAACAAAATGACTGATTGAAGAAATGATTCCTTCAAGAATTCGGAGAAATGACCACAAATACAAAATTAACAGTGGAGTTCAAAGATGCGATGTTCATTTGTAAATCATACAATTAAAAATTGAAATGAAATCCCTGAAGCAGTCGTAGAACCTTCAGCTGGGTATCTTGTGTTTTTAAAACGGACTGAATAAGTACGTGTAATCGATGTATTCTCCAATTTAGTTCAGCTGATCATCAATAATTCCATTGAAGTATAGTGTAGAGTAGTGTAGTGTAGTACTGTTAAAAGCACTTTTCTTAATTAGATATATGGTATAACGTAAGAAAGTAATATAGTGAAGTGACAGTGTGGATAGGGATGTAATTCGGATTTTAGAGAGCTGATTTAAAAATTCATATTGTGATACTGCATTGAAAAAGAAACTTTTACGTCTGTGTACGTATGCGTAATTGAGTACGAACACGAGTATATTCATTTACTTATGTATGTGTGGCAAGTATTTTTTATGAGAACTGTATGTGTGTGTATGTATCAGTAGTCTGTAAATGATGTGCATATAAAGTTTTAAAATTATTATTAATGTTAATGCACTGGTTTCTAAAAGACAGCTCCTGCATTTTGCCATCTTTTGTTGTAAGTTCTTTTATTGTGTTGTATTTTAAATTGATTTTGTGTTGTGAATATAGATGTGTGTATTGTAAATCTGTAAGCTTATGGTTACCAACTAGCAATCAGCCTGTTGAAACAAAATAAGTATTAAAACTGCCTCCCCTTTTCGGCTTTTAAGTACGTTCGTTTTTAACATTCGTTCTGTACGTTTTTTAAATATTTGTTCTGTTCGTTTTTCTTTGCATTGTCGTAAGTATTCACGAATTTTGCACACTTACTCGGCGAACGAGGTCCCAGATGCCGGGGAAAATTGTGACAGGGTGGCCGGTAGAACTGCCGAAGAGGGACCGTGGCTTTCTGCTACCGGAAAGTTTAAATTGTACTCACTTTATAGTTCATGTTGGAACTACTCATCATTGGCTCTGATACATTCTTGATAGAAGCTCTGGTTTACTAGATGAAGAATGTTCTGAGGTATTACAGATATCTTTTCATGTATATTGTGTCGTAATTCGTCTGTGTGGGGATTTGTAACGTATATGTGACCTTTAAGAAATTTCCAAGCAAAGAAATCGCACGGAGCCAGATAAGAAGAGCGTGCAGGCCACAAACAATGTGTGATATTTCTGTCTCAATAAACGGCATCCAAACCCTTAAGGAAACTGAAATAGTGTGTGAGGTTGTGGAGTCCTGTTGTAAATGACCGTAATTACGCTCTTCATTTGTCAACATTTGAAAGAAAGGCTTTTGGATTTGATGCACATAAAGGTTTGACACATTTTACGTGTGTCATGAACAAATACTTTCTGTTTGAGAGTGAACTTCGAGCGTACAATCACTAACCGACTAATTCACCAAGACTGAAAAGCATCCTTTTTTCGGGGCGAGTCCTTGAACAGCATTCCCAAGGAAGTTCAGTTCACCGTGCCCCGGCGATTGAGGAATTGTGTGCCGATTCAAACGGCGTACTAATAAAATAGTCGCACTGTGTAATTATTGATGAGACGCCAACTGTGCAATACAACTCGAAGTGCTTAAGAAAACTTCTTTTTGCTAAATAATTAGTCCAAATCACAAACTGACATGTTCCATTTGCTTGAAATCTGAGAACAATTGAACAAATGTCATAATACTGTACAACAAAGATTTTCATTTGCAACAATCATAAATGTAACGCGTGATAACCGGGACAGGCTGCATGTGATCCCATGTCGCACATTTCACACACAATCCATTGTTGCCCCTAATATTTGCTGAAAACTTTCCAGAACACAACACACGTTCTGCATCTTGATTGAAACGTCCAGTCTTTCCTGTAATGCCAATATATTCCACATTTGTGACACCTCCATCTTCGCATTCGGAACCTCAAGGCAGGCAGAGTTCATGTGGAAACGACACAATAAATATATGATAGTTAGCCCTCACCTGATTAATCATTTTTTGTTATTATTGAAATGTTCAAATGTCATAAAATGATGGGGTGTCTACTTAACCCTGGTGACTTCAACCTGATATCTCCAACGTGCTTATGTACAAGTAAACGAATAAAAAAATCGAACTCTTACAAATTTCTTAAAAGTTACTTTTCAGGCGCATTTCATCGTAACTTGTGGCTGCCCGTTTTCGTGTAGGATTTCCCAGTCCTTGTGCGCGCTTGCGAGTGAGCAGTGTGCAAAAGCCCTCGCAGCCGCGCGGGAAAAAAGAGATCCTTTGCAGACCGGAGCTCTTACGCGCTGCGGTGCTCGGTGCACGGAAGCCTCTGTTGCTGCGAACGCCACAAGGAGACACCACTGCATTGCAGCGAGCAGACAGGGAGGTCGGTGCAATGCCACAGTCGCCCTCGTCCTCTCTCACCCTCGCCTTCGCCCTCGCTCTCGCCCTAGCCCTCGCCCTCGCTCTAGCCCTCGCCCTCGCCCTTGCCCTCGCTCTCGCTCTCACCCTGACCCTCGCCGTCGCCCTCGCCGTCGCCCTCGCCGTCGCCCTCGCCGTCGCCCTCGCCGTCGCCCTCGCCGTCGCCCTCGTCGGCGCCCTCGCCGTCGCCCTCGTCGTCGCCGTCGCCCTCGTCGTATCGCTCGCCGTCGCCCTCGCCGTCGCCCTCGCCGCGTCGCCCTCGCCGTCGCCGTCGCCCTCGCCGTCGCCGTCGCCGTCGCCGTCGCCCTCGCCCTCGCCTTTGCCCTCGCCCTCGCCCTCGCCTTTGCCCTCGCCCTCGCCCTCGCCATCGCCCTCGCCCTCGCCATCGCCCTCGCTCTACCCCTTGCCCTCGCCCTCGCCCTTGCGCTCGCCCTCGCTCTCACCCTCACCCTAACCCTCGCCGTCGCCGTCGCCCTCGCCCTCACTCTCTCCGACTCCCACGCCCACGCCCACGCCCTAGCCCTCCTCCTCGCCTACGCCTTCGCCCTCGCCCTCGTTCTTGCCCTCGCTATCACCCTTGCTTTCACACTCGCCCAAGTTCTCGTCTTCGTGTTTGCCCTCACCCTCTTCCTAGCCCTAGCCTCTCCCTCTCCCTCGCCCACACCCTATCCCTAGCTCTACTCCTTGCCCTTAGCCCTGCCTTCGCCTTCGCACTCGTCCTCACCCTAGTCCTCGCCCACGTCCTAGCCCTCGCCCTCACCCTCGCCTTCACCTTCACCCTCGTCCTCGTCGTCACCGTAGCCCTCGCCCTAGCCCTCACCCCCGCCCTCGCCCTAGCTCTCGCTCTCGCCCCCTCTCTCACCCCGTTTCTCGCACCTTCGCCTGAACTCCCTACTTGGCAGTATTGCCATTGTCCGTCCATTACTCCACGGTCATAATCGCCGTCACTCCCAGTGCCACCCCGCTTCACTACATCAAAGCGTACTCGCCCCCTCAGCGGGTGCGCATGCCTTGCCGTTTGGTATGTCACATTATGATGATCACTGACACGTGTGACTTCTCTCGACAAAACTCTCCATTTGGCCATCCCCCTCAGCTAGCTGCCATGGTCTGTGCGTTCCTCTACCACCGTCTCCATACACTACGTCCAATCAATACAGTGATAACTTTTACCTCTGTTAGCAATAAACAATTACACACCCGTATTTACTACCCAGACAAATACGCCTTTTGCGAGTCCCAATCACGGCCCCTGCACTTCGATCGCACGCTCCTCCAGTCACCGCCTCCGCCATGCGCCATCGCAGCGGCCGCGGGCGGCGCCGCTCCCACCCGCGCTCCCGCCGCGTCGTAAACTTTTATCACTCGCCTCCGAGCGCCGCCAGTCGGGGCTGGCGCTTTCCCTCCGTCGCTGCGAACGCCGCGGCGCCGCCGACGCCGGACCCGTAAGCTGTCGAGATACGGCCGGTATTTATTATAAATTGTGCACACGGCAGCGCTGCGGAGGGGGTGGCAGGGGAGATAGTGATGCTGCTGGTGGTGGTGGTGGTGGGGGTGGTAGTGGCTGAGGTAGTGACGGCTGTGGCTATGGCGTGGGCGGTGGCGGCGTTGGCGGGTTGGCGCATGTTGGTGGGGTTGGCAGCGGTGGTGGCGAGACGTTGGTAGTGGCGGTCTGCATGGCAGTGGTGGCGGTCGGTGGCAGCGGTGGCGGCAGTGTATTGCCGGTGGTTGGCGGCGGTGTGGCGGCAGGGGGCGGTGTTGGGCGGCGTGTGGCGGTGGTGGCGGCGGGCGGCGGTGGCGGCGGTGGCGGCGGTGTTGCGGCGGAGGCGGCGGCGGCGGTGGCGGGCGGTGGCGGTGTTGTTGGCGGCGGTGTTGGCGGCGGTGTTGGCGGCGGTGTTGGCGGAGGCGGAGGCGGCGGTGGCGGTGGTGGCGGCGCAGGCGGCGGTGGGGGGCGACGGTGCGGTGCGGTGGCGGCAGCGTTGGCAGCTGCTTCGGCGGCGTTGGCGACGTCTGTAGCGGTAGCAGTAATGTCGGCCACGGTTGTGGCGTCAGTGACGGTGGCGGCGATGGTGGCGGCGGAGGAGACCGCGAGCAATAGTGTTGGCCGTGTGGCAGTTGAGGTCCTCCCAGTGATAACTCCCGCTAAGTAGACGCCTGTGAGACGATGGCGCAGACGTTGGGGTGTAGGAGGTAGATTAAGAGCGAGATAGCACCGAATGCAAAATCGGCGGTGAGTGGTCTTAGAATGTCGCCATTCCTGTTCAACTGGATCATAAAGTTCCCCAGTGGATTTTCGTTCCAGATATTTAGGAAATGTATCTGTGGCTTGGTGCAAGAAGGGCCAATGTCAACATTTAAAGTTTCACAGAATGGGTAGTTTTCTTACACCATCATAATGGCAAAACAATCATAGGTCAATCGCGAATTAAGAGAAGATCGGTTTTTGACTTTCGCCTTTCTTGCACTAAAAATAGATTTTTCAAAGCACACTTTCGCCATACAAAGCGAAAATACCTAAAAACTGACAGTGAACATTCTTGCATCTAACCACAGAAATAAATTCAGGAGAAAATGAATAATGATTTTATTTATTTTACAGAAAATGCAATAGAAAATCATCTATCTACATCGTATTTTTGGTAAAAAGTCGGTACTGTACATGCTGAATATTAGTATCCTACGGAAACTCCTTCAAGAAGCGTATTTCAACCTTAATAGTTACACTTAGAAGAAAATTGGGTTTGAAAAGGTCAACTCAGAATACTCTCAACTTCAGTTTTAAAAGAGTGTTCAACTTCAATTTAAAAGGTCAACTCAAAATAAACTCAATTTCAGTTTTAAAACAGTGTGAATCAGAATGGAAAGTATAGTAATGTTTTTACAATCCTCAGAAGACAATGAAGGGGGGAAATATTATTATAGTTACATTATAACTTATAATAAATTTGATGGAACTACCGAATTACAAGTGAAAATAAATAACAAAGAAATATGAGAATGTTAATGAATATACATTAACCTGAAATAATCAATTAATTAAAGAAACACCGAGAAAAAATGACTGTAGGAATCAGGATATAACGAGAGAACGAGAAGGAAGAGAAAAAAGTAACAACAATTGGGTACTATTCAATAAGTGGGTACTAACAACTATTCAATATATGGGTAACGACACTGCGGGTACTAACCATAAAGTGATAAGATCAAGAGTTGGGGGGACACTCGTTTTGTAACTGAATTGTTAGAATGCAAGAACGAAAATGCGGGGAAAGCGGTTGAAAACCTGGCCAGAACAGAGAGAAGCAACAGCAGCAGTAACCTGTCGGATCGCTAGGGCTTTCCTTAGGAACAATGTGGGAAGTGGCTGCCGGGTTCGTGCTGGGAGCGCCAGATGCATCGGAGGATGGAGGGGGGCGGCGTCAGGGTCTCTGGTCGTTCTCAAGCACCGTTTACACCTTCCTTTTCTTTCTCCTCCAGTTTCTTCTCCGAACCGACAATTCACAACTGCACCGCCCGCAATTTTGCCCTCTTTCCGAGAGCACAGAGTATACAAGGTACGAGCTACGCCTGGATACTTGAGGAAACACTGTTGGCGTCGGTGTGACGTAGGTTAGAAGTTCTGTGCTGTTCGAGACTTGTAGTGATACAGTGGTGCCAAACAAGAATGCATTGAGGCCGAATATGGCAAAAATAGTTTTGTATTTTACTGAATATTAACTTTTTATTCAAGTCTTTTTCTTTTATTAAGGTTATACCTGCTTTTTTTCACACTTCACCATCAGGATGACTCAGGAGAAGTGGAAATCCAGCTCTTGATCCATATTTTCTTCAGTCTGCCTGGGTCGCGTTTTCCTGTAGGTTTTGAATCTCTCACAATATTGATTAGTCTTTTCCTGTTCGACCTGGTAATGTGCTTATTCCATTCCCCTTCTTCTTGTTCTTATAAATTTTACTATAACTGTTATGTCGTATTCATTTCTTTTATCTTGGTTTTTCAATCTATCCCATCTTGTTACACCTAGTATTGATCTAAATGTTCTCATCTCTGATGTTCTGAGTAGAGTTTTAACTTCTATTAACGGCCCTTGTTTCGCTCCATATGTTATTACTGGTCTTACCACAGTTTTGAAAATTGTACCTCGCTTTTTAGATTAAGAAATTCATTTCTTCGTGTCACATCTTTCAAATACTTTATATTCTTACTCTTTGCTTCTTCAAGTCGTTTACAAGTAACAACAGTGTGAAACAAAGTAATAACAGTGTATAACGAAGAACTTCGGAAAAGTATGATGAAAAAAGGAAAATGGAAAGATCACTTTACAAAAGAAAAATGCGGTGTAGATACGAAACCTCCGATCGCTCTAAAAGACGTTTCCCTACAACTGTGTACTTTAGTTTAATTAGCGTATGTATACCAATTCTTATCAAAGTATCGTTACAGATTATGTGCTATCGTTTGCGCGGATGGATAGAACCACAAAATCGAAATAAATTATGTGGATCAGTATAATACGCTTCAATCTTCTCCGTCTTACTTGCGCCACATATCTTAACCGAAATGTTACAAGTAAATAAAATATTTTGTATGGAAGTGGATGAAACATAGTATTGATAAATCTTGGCCTTTTAAAATCTACAATTAAACAATACGTCCATATTAATTTAATTATTTTGAGCATGAAATCTAGAAGGAAAAGAAACAGATGTGATCCTGTTTTCTTGTGGTAGTTATGAGCTAACTTTATATTGAAAGACTTTTTAATTATACATCAATGAATATTTTCAGAAGAACAAGCACATAAAAGTGTTTAATAAGGTTTTATCGATGTCAAAAGCGGGAATTAAGCGGATGATTATAATAGCGTAATAAGAAAGTTATTTTAACGCAATGTTAGCATAGAAAGGAGTTATGTGGAAGTGGCATATTCGGCATCACTAGCTTCATTAAATTTTGCACTACAAACTTATTACGATCTCTAGAGAGCCCGTCCCCAACGCCTGAAAAAGACTGAAGCGTCGATCGGAGTAGAAGAGGAGGTGTGGTGAATATATGAAGAGGAGCTTTAATGATCAAGGGAAAAGAGCTAGAGGAGAAGTCGCAAAATAGAAAAGTTTTCATAACATCCAAGCAACGACCTGAGTCTCTGGAAATTAATTTGTTGCTTACTGTTCCTGGAGGGAAGCAAACTGTTGTAACTCGGTCGTAGGTTTTTTATAAACAAAAACAGTGGAAGTAGTACTTTCAGAAACATTTGGGTTTAAATGAAAATAAATTAGATCCGTGCTAATGAAAACCTTCATTCTGAGTGCTGTAACTGATCCTTCAGAAAGCAAACGGAGGGCGTTTTCTGAAGTGAAATTTACATATTCGAGGCCAAAAGTTACAGATTTAGTGCACTTGAACGAATGTAATAATGAATATTTGTAGTATACGGAATAATGTGATAAGGTCGTGCTAAATTGATTCTAGATATTTCTATTTTAAAGCACAAGAGGCATGCTAAGTTTGCAATGTAGTTTTGCACGAAGACCAATAAATGAAAAACTTCGTGTCAGCATTTGCACTGTACGTTTCATACAAACAACGAACTATACTTGTGCATTATTTTGTTCAAATGGTGTAGTTGAAATGCAGGAAAAATATTTAGGAGTTGTGGTATGACCTTGAGTTGTTCTAGATGTAACTTGTTCGAGCAGAATGTATCGTTATCTTTCAGTATAGTGAAGATTCAGTTATCAATATAATATCACTTTTAATTATACAATAAATTATTATGAGAATATCGCTATTAATTTTATATTGTGGCCATAATATTCGCGATAGCTAATGTTAAATGTAGTTATTAGGAAATGGCAAAAGAACTTATTCACTAATTAAGTTCAGGTTTAAGACAATAGTAATATTTTCTTCCACTATTTATGTTCTTGGGACGTCTTTTAACATTTTGTTAAGAAAATGTTGAGGCAGTACGAGGGTGTTAAATTACAAATTCTTCAATGTTCCTTTTCGCTGTACAAAACGTTCCTGTCGATAATTTTGGGAAACCGGCGGGTATTAATGTTACTTTAACGTCAATTTGTCAAGAGTGACGTGTATTTATTGTCCCATGAACGCTGTTTATAACGAAATATAAAAAGACATTTTCTTTTCACCTGTCACTCCTCATTGTTCGCCTTTGACGCTACTATTAATCTCGCGCAGAATCAGTTAGCATATATTTTGTAGTACAGTGCAAGGAAATGCTATTGCATCCAGTATGTATCAAGCAATGTTGTAAGTTCAGATACATATATATTGGATTACTGATCACATCCGTCAGTTAGTTGTTTAATCCTTGTTTGTTACATACTATTTTTAAACTGAAGAATATGTGATAAAAATATCATGAGCTGGCTTGGATAGCAGAGGTCGCTAAGGCAGTAGGGCCGTAGTTGCCTTGACTCGAAGAAGCTTCGAATTCCGCCCTCGTCATGGGTGTTTATGGGTGCTTGTGTTGTTCTTACGTGTCGTGTTTCCCTCCAGTTACTCCAATGTAAACAATCAAAGTGATCGCTATATGACCTAGTAGTTAAAAAGCGACCTTAAAGAATAGTAAAATTCATGTACGAATTCACATTAGCAGTAGTTTCATCGTGCATTTCAGGTACAATATTCGGCGTTTAATGTGTCAAATTCAGATAGATCTTGATTGAGAGGAGTGTGCACATAATATGTTACAAGAGTTTGAGGAACCCTAAAGAAACTTATCACTGTTGAAAAAATGCATAATTCAAGTCTTATAAATTGTTAAGAGGGTCATTTTGTTGTCAAATCTGCCATGAACAACATGCAAGGGAAGAATTGGTAAGGAAAGTTCTTTCGGGTGACAATGAACTTTCTGTATTGTATGTACTACTACAACTACATTTGGTTTTTAAGAAAATACTATTAGCTTCAGCGGAAATGTTATGATAATTCACAATGAGGATGAATTAATAGATGCCATCAGCCACAATAATAAAAAAATGTTTGATTCAATAAAATGAAATAACATTCTGTAAATAAAACATTTTTATACTCGTATTATTCTGATTGACTCTCTTCATTTATCTTAGAGAAAACAATATTCATCTAATATATTTTTTACTTTATCGCTACGGAGTAGGGAAAAAGTTATATAATACTGCGCGAAAAACGGCAAATTTTCGACTGAAAAACTAATTGCCCGGCCCTGGTAACGATAAAGTGGGTAAATCCAATAGTTAAATTTAGATAAATATCCTATAACACGTGGTGTAGGCAAAATCCGTTTTGTGGGTCCTTGATAGCAAAAAATAGATTGACGGCAAAACATGTCTGTCTTTCTGTCTGTAAACAGCAATAGCAGCTAAACTGTCTCCCAAATTGATATTCCTCAATCGATATGGCTGATGTCGTGGCCCTTTCAATTTTAAATTGATATTTTAATTCTGGGGTATACTTTACATAAAGCCCCTGGGACATTTTCAAAATTTTCAAAAAAATGGCTCCATTGGCTTGATTAACTTGTGTGATTGGATAGTGTAAAAAACGCTGAAAAGAATGATACAGGTGTCATGTTCGTTGAAAACCTTGATTTTTCGAAAATTGCAAAAATTGAGAATTTTTTCGGCGTCTTCTTACAACTACAATTATGAAGATAGATATTTTTCCTTAATGAAATATCTTCCTTAGATAGATTTTGAAAGAAGGTCATTGTCGATTTTTCGTACCATTTAGCCCCACCTTACCGATACCGTACTACCATACCGATTTAGTACCACTAGTTTTTTCAAATTTAGTAATATAAATGTTAGTATAAATATCGGTTTTGGCTATCAATATTTACAAATTTTATCACAATTACTCAGCTACAATTTAGATAGTTTTCTGACATTTTTCTCTACCATTACATCATTTTTCCATATTCTCAATCTTTCTTTTCTTCTCGTTTCTTCGCCTTTCTCTCTGCATCTTCATCGCCTCGTTATTTTAAACTTCCCCTTCATTTCTTTTCTTTTTCTTTCTTCTTCTTATTTTTCTTTTCCTTTCCTTCTTTTTTATCTTTTTTTTTTTTTTACTTTCCCTCTGCTTCTTATTACAGATGAATCCTTCGGCTCTTTTATTCCTCCTTCTTTGTCTCCTCTCCTTCATCTGTTCCTGTCGAGATTTTCAATACCTTTTCGCCGCCTGTTATTTACTCTGTGCCACCCGCGGCTCAAGGGGCGCCCAATACACGGCTTCACATCGCTCGTAATTCTGCGCGGAGGCGCCCCGCCTCCGCGGTCGCGAGCCTCGCGGTGCCGAATGGAGTGCCTGGGCCGCGGCCGCGCGCGGATTCAGTGGAGCGCTGGCGGGGCGGGCGGAAAATTCGAAATTTGAGTGGACGGCCGCGTCGAGACTGCGGTGCTCGACGGGGCGTGTGCGAGCGAGCGAGCCCCTCCCCCCTCCCCACGGTGGAGGAGGGCGAACCGTCGAGTGGGGGATGGGCCAAGACTGAGAGGAAGGACAGCAAGAACGAGATGCGGGACGGGAGGAGAGAATGAAAGAGAGAAGATAGAGAGGGAGAAGGAGGAACGGATAGAAGGAGAGAAGGAAAGAGAAAGAGAGAGAGAAAAAACATTATATATATATATATGTATATATGTATATATATATATAGAGAGAGAGAGAGAGAGAGAGAGAGAGAGAGAGACATAGATATAGATAGATACATAGATAGATATTCTACATTACAGGAACGTTGTACAGAAATGCAAATTTGCGGAAAATCAGAAAGAATTATAAAAATTTGGGTTGCCTGCGGGTGCGTATGAGAGAAGTGACGAAAGTGGAATACTTGCATGTACATCCATAAGAGAAATGTTAAATAAATGAGACATTGCGCAAAAAAATGGTGAATATGACGAATGGGTGAACATATAACAAATGTAAGAGACCGGGAGGGGTGGCTTAGTGCATCAACGGATGTTCACTGCAGTGCCTCTGACCGGGAGGTCCTAGGGTCGAGTCCTGACTGCGGTAGGATTTTTCACACTAGCTTTTAGCAGTTAGGTCGAATTCAGTCGCTGTCTGGAAGATAATTCTAGAGGCCGGCTACCTCGCCTCTTACACACACGTGCACACTAACTTTCACTACACTACCACACATGTCGGGAGACCGGTTGGGAGCTTAGAACTAATCCCGGCTGCTGGGAGGTACCTTCTTGGTGAAACCCCGTTAGCCCACAGTAGGTCGGCGCCGGATCTCGCCATCCAGCGGGGAAAGACCACCGCCACCTCCTGAGAAAAAGCATGCACTACACTTACGGAACTAATGACATCAGTAGTTGACGTGCCCGGAATCACTAACAACCTTCCAACCAAATGTGAGAGAAGCGAGAGGAGATGAATATTGCTTACGAGGAAGACGAAGAGAAAATACAAGTGAATAAATTGACGAGGAGACCGATTGCCAAAGCATAAGAAAGATGACGTTGTGAACAGTTGGTATCAGAAAGTCAAAACTATGGTGGGGTTATAACCATGCACGTGACACGAATGCTCCATGTATTTAATGCGATATAAGCAGCCGTGAGGCCAGCCGTCGCGAGATGGAAGTCGAGCGGTCCAAGAGATAAACGCAAGGCGGGGAGTATGAGATCGAACTTGTTCTGCAAAACAAGGAGTCTGTGCAGCCAGAAGAGGGCAGGGACGCGACGTAGAGTACCATTGCGTGGCGTGGCTGGTGTCGAGGCGTTGCTGTGGCGTGGCGCATGGAATGGCGCGTGGCGTGACGTGGCGCGTGACGTGGCGTGACGTGGCGCGTGGCGTGGCATGGAACGTGGTGTAGCGCATGGAGTGGCGTGGTGAGTGGCGCGTGGTGTGGCGTGGCGTGGCGCGTGGTGTGGCGTGGCGTGGCGCGTGGCGTGGCGTGGCGCAGCGCGGCGCGGCGCGTGGTGTGGCGTGACATGGTGCGTGGAGAAGGGCATGGAGTGTCGTGGTGAGCGGCCTGGCGCGTATAGTGGCGTGGCGCGTGGCGTGGCGTGGTGCGTAGCGTGGAGAGTGGCGTTGCGCGTGGCGTGACGTGGCGCGTGGCGTGGCGCGTGGAGTGGCGTTGCGTGGTGCGTGGCGTATGGCGTGACGTGGCGTTGTGTGGTGTGGCGTGACGTTGCGTGGCGTGGCGTGGCGTGTAGCGTGGTGTGGCGTGTAGCGTGGTGTGGCGTGGCGTGGCGTGGCATGGCATGCAATGGCGTAGTAGGGCATGGCATGGCATGGCTCGTGGCGGGGTGTGGCGTGTGGCGTAGCGCGTGAAATGGCGTGGCGTGGCGCGAGGAGTGGCGTGGCGCGTGGCCTGGCGTGTCATGGGGAAGCGTGGCAAGGCATGGCTGGTGGCGCGGCGGGGCGGGGCGGGGCGAGGTCCGGGCTGCGGACGCGGGCGTGGCCCGCTGGCTGCGGCCACCCGCATACGGGATGAGCCGCAGCCCGCTGCGCCGCACCGCGCCGCCCCTGTATAAATCAGGGCGGAGCCGCGTTGTATAAAAGAGCGCTCAGTGCGGAATATTGAAATAAATAAATTGCGGGGAAGGATCCAATATGCCGGGCGGACGGGCGGGCGGGCGGGCGAGCGGGAGCCGGCGCCATCGAGCTCCGGTCCGCGCCGCTGGCCGCCGGGGGGGGGGGAGGGCTCCGGTGCTGACGTGGGTGCGAATTTGGAGAAGAATGGTCGCCAGACCCTCTGTGCACTTCTTGAGCGTCTTGATAATTCATTTTTCCGTGACTAAAAGCCCCTACCAAATTCATAAGCAAAGCTTCAACACATTTCGAGCATACGGAAATCGAAATAGAGGATTGGAATTTTTTAAGTGAAATGCGATGAGTGGTTTGGAAATTATCAATACTTACAACATCGAGTAACCAGGCGAATCTGGATAAAACCAACGCACGAGAAGAATAAATAAGAAAATGGAATGAAATCATATACATGGAATGAAATATATAAAAAATGTTTTCTTGATAATACAAATATTTGCGAGAAATAATGTTAGTGTTGTAGAACGAAGTTTATTTCAAGGGCAGCTTTGTCAACAAGATTCGACATCTGTTTTAAGGATGATTCAAAAACGCTATACTGTTTCTAAGAATGTGCGTTCTTTCAGTTATTAAAAAATGTTTCGTCTTTATGACAAGTTTGTATTAGTAAGGTAAATGTCACTTCGAGAAAAAATAAGTGTAAGTAAAAACTACATAATTATAAAATCATATTCTACTGGATTGCTCAATTTTCCGAATCTATTAAATTAATTTAATTAAGGTCGACGTATATTACACCGCAAATATTTCATTTACATGTGCATTTCTGTAATAACAGCGGTCAGTAAATAACACAATTGGTAAAATTTACGAGATCGTTAATCAAAAATGAATATATTCTAAAGCTAAGTTTCTTCAAGGGACTAAATAAATAAAGAGGCATATTATCAACTTTTCCTCAGGTTCTTTACCATAATATTTTCTTCATTTTATTGTTATCTCCTCTTCTTTTACAGATAGTGAGCAGTCTTTTCCTAACTGGTTTTGTCTTGAGTCTTCACGATAGATCTCAGAAGAGCTGTTCATTATTTACGGATTACGGCAGGAAATGAATGCAGGAATGAATAATACAGAGAGACAAATCAGGCCCAAACCAAACTTTTTATCGGCCGAACCATCTGCCTGAACTCAATTTTCCGCGCGACTCTAGGAAGGTAATCCGAGGTTTCCGGTTTCCATAATCCCGAAGTTCTCCGCGCTCCCTCGGCCTTTCTTACCAAATTATGCTTCCCCGAGTTTTGATCCTTGAATTTAATTTTTTTACCCTCTCCCCCGATATTTAAATGAGACACAATCCCTTTATAGCTTTGTCGAGAGAGAAACCTTTCCGGGGCCGGAAGAGAGGGCGTGGGTGTAATCCAAGCTGCAGGAAGGGGAAAGAGCGGCGAGGGGGTGGGGATGGGGGGGGAGGGAACGCCGGGTGCACAGATTCGCGTCGCAGGTGTCACAGTGTTGCCAGTTTACGGGCGCAACCGCCTCTCCTTAGGCAACGGCTTAATAACACCGTGCCTGTATCCAGTTTCAAGCTATATGACGCTGGTTTGGATGGGGATCATGTCTGCACAAAGAAGACACGTTCCTGATTTGGAATATAAATTCTGTTTAATTAAATATTACAGGAATTTTTAGAGAAAAGTAGTGGAATAACAGATTTTTTTAAAAAATATGAATTTTCTGTCGTATTGAAACGTCTGATATGGCAAGTCAGATTTTAAACTATCCTAAACGTAAAATGGTTATCATGTCTCTTCTCAATAATTACGCTTATTTCTGTTAAAAATGTCAAACAAACCACAAACTGGCTATAAAATTCGGTAGTATATTAAAATTTGAAGTTTATCCAATTAGTAAAGAGCCAAAGAGAAGAATACTTAAAAAATCATTTAGTTGATCTAATTGATGCATTATTTATTCATTAATAACACACTTACCGCTTCAAAAATAAATATTAAGTATATAATTTCTTGAAAAATATTACAAAATAAACAGTGCTACAATTAGAAGCATCCTTTATTGAAAGTGCGTGAAGTCGTGTTACTCAGTAAACTCATAAGAATGGGTAATATTCCACTATTCAGGGGAAACGAATATAACCGATTTACACAGAAAGTTTCAGAGAAAGGCTTATTGAAGCAAATGTTTGATGCATCTGCGTGGTGGGTAATGGTACTTGCAAATTGCGACCCGGATGCTACATAATTCATGTTGTGTGAATAGCAGCTTTGGCGATCAATTGTATTGCAGGGCAGCATCATTATCGTTGCTGATTGCTGTGTGTTTACAACTACCACTATTCAATTGGCCTAATTCTACATAGTAGTGCAAGCCAATTTTCAAAACATGAAGGAATGTTGGCTTAAGAGAAAACATTAAAAAATGAGTTTTAACGTCGAAAAATCACCGGAGTTTGCTGCAGTATTACAATACTTTCTCTCATACGCTACATAAGTGGTATGCAACAAACTAACAAGGCATGCAGTCAATGTTTGAAGGAAGCTGTAGCAATAAGAGTTTATCAAGTTTTGTCCAGTCATTGCTGATGTGTATTACAGGAGTTTGAAACTATTACAAACTTGACTAACAAATTGGAGCTAAAGTTGAAAATTCTGTTACTTTCTGCAAAGTAAATTCTTTCAGCAAAGCAAAGAGTTGATGAAACAAAGTTAACAAGTGTAGCAATCCTTGTTAATGCTTGAAAACTTATTATTGAACACTACGTAAATACCGATTGATTTGAACCTTTTAGTCTTTTTGTATACACTATATTTGAAAAAATATAAAAATGTTTTTATGTACACCAAATCAGTTATTAGAGTTGCAATTTTGTTTTTTGTATATCATTACTAAAGGTACATCAGGTCTCTTTATGGATATACCCGTAGAAGTGAAGTTGTGGAGATTGTAGAAGATAGTGTAGGTTGTGGTAAGTAATGGGACTATCTTACCTGACTCATTTTCAATACTTAACATGGCGTACATTGATAAATTGTATCTTACGCATAACTGAATATCTACCGTCTTCATTTGGAGTTGCTTTCGAAAATGAAAGTGGGAAATCAAAGCCTTCATCAAAGAAATTTGAAATAATTTACATTTTTGATTATTTTAGATTTTAAAAGGAACTTCTTTCCCCCGCCGGCGGGGGCGCGGGCGGTGGAACGTGGGGACGGTGGGGGCGGCGGGGGCGGTTGAGGTGGTGGGGGGCGGCGGGGACGGTTGAGGTGGTGGGGGCGGCGGGGGCGGTTGAGGTGGTAGGGGCGGCGGGGCGGCGGGTAGTCGGCGTGGGCGATGGGGGATGCGGAGCGGCGGGCAGCGTGGGAGGCGGGGGTGGCAGGGGCGGTGGGTGCGGCGGGGTGGTGGGGTCGGTGGGGTCGGTGGGGGCGGCGCGGGCGGCAGGGGCGGGTTAGCGGCGGGTGGGCGGCAGGGGCGGCGTGGGCGGCGAGGATGCGGGGCGGGGGCGGCGGGGCGGCGGGGGGGGGGGGGGGGGGGGGGCGGCGGGGGTGGCGGAGGCAGCGGGGGCGCCGAGTGGAGCATCTGCCGTCGCGAGGGGTGCCTGGGTGCGGCGTGCGCCGCGCACTGTATTAGCGAACTTGGCAGCTAAGACAACCGGGGCTGCGCCGCGCGCGCGGCGACGTTGCGGTGTGGCGCGGGTGATGAGCGCGTGGGAGGTGGGCCAAGTTAGGTGCCGCGCAGCCACCGCCGCGCGCTCTGCTTTGAAGTCTGCAGTGGGGGAGGGAGATGTTGGTTTACGACGAGTGCAACCACGCGTCGTATCTTCTGGGACATTTCCTGAAGGAAGTTCATTTCGCATTAGTTACGACTCTGTGAATAATGGACTTTAAATCTTTACTACATTTTATATAAAAATGTAATGTGTCTTACATTAAAATACAAATAATTTAAAGTATTTTCGACCTATTATTTTATAATCCATTTTAACCAGGCTTATCATGTCACGTTTATTCTTTTATGTTTAAATATTATTATTATTATTATTATTATTATTATTATTATTATTATTATTATTATTATGATTGCAAATAAATCCAATTGGAATTACGCAAAGTACTCAGATGTATTTTTTAGCCTTCGTTGTGCCCATATTTCTTTCCTCCTTTACTGTGCGCCTTTTCTCTCTCTTCGGCTATTGTAATAATAATAATAATAATAATAATAATAATAATAATAATAATAATAATAATAATATTATTATTATTATTATTATTATTATTATTATTATTATTATTATTGTTATTATTGGTATTATTTTTGCTAGATTTTCTATGAAAGAAAAGTAACTTTATTTTTGAAACTTTCTCCTTAAAAACAACAAGAAATTAAATAAAGGATTAAAGACAATAATAGCTGAAATATTTTCTTCGTACTTTTTATGAATGTTTTGATACAATGTAGTACGAGAAAGCTGCCGGGGTTAGTAAGAATACTTTGACGACTAACAACTTTCTAGGATTAATTTGAAAATAGAAAATTTACTTTGGGAATCTACAAAGAACTGAGATAGTTGAAGTCGCCAAAGTGGATGAAATATATATACATGGTTTTTGAAATAAGTTAGAAAGATTTATTTAGTATTCCGTTACTTCCACGGGTGTATCCTTGACAGCGTTCTAGATTTCTGATTGGCGGTTCCGGGTTCGATTCCCGTCCACGACAAAAATGAAGCTGTACCTTTCTAATAGAAATCGTCTCAGTTTTATAGCTGTGGAAAAGCTCAGAAATGTCAAGTAAACTATGTACGGTGGTAGGAGTGTGTCATGCTTGTCTCATTTTTTCCCTTCACCCCAGGCGTGGATAACAAATAAAACCAGAGCGCAAGCCTGGGAACATTGCTAGCTGGCAGAAGTCGGATTATTTCGACCCTGAAATGCCAAATATAAACATTCATAATTCATTAATTATATTTTGAATATGATTAGCTCTAGTTAAGTACGACATTATGTTAACATGTAGTCATTGTAATGACAGCGGAATTTGCTTCTGCATGTCCAGGCATGCAAATAAGTACGTAAGAAATAATTAACAATTTATTCTCAATCTGATGTACATGATTTTTGCTTTTCCTTCTATATATGGCTTTTAGAGAAGGTTGTGTCCTGAAAAAAAATGTTCTGACGGAGTGATTGTTATTAATGATAATATAATACATAATAATAGGTTTGTTCAAAAAATTCATTGGAATACTCTTCTAAATTCATAAAAACTGGATGTAGTGTAACCTAAGAAAACATTGATTGTTAAATTTATTAATTGCCAACACTACTAATCGCAACAACTGCGCAAATCCGTAGTCCATGTTACTCTGTTAACGCAAACCACTTTGAAAATATATTTTTAATGCAAAACCAAACGAGGAGACCATGATTACATCTACCGTGATTCTCATTTCAGCACTTCCGTGGAAACTTTTACTTAACGTTGTATATTAACTGATTTTTTAATGTCCCACCCAAAAAAACGAAATATTTTTAAGAAAAACGATTAGAGCCCTTGAAGTGAAGTGCATGTTTGAATAAATTTCCAAGTACAATGAAATAAATTCCTTTTTCTATAGACTCATGAATATCGTTAATCGTAGAAACAAATTGTGAAGTAGAAAGAGAATTATAAATAGGAAACAAAATTCAAATTTTTCGTTAACTTGAAGAATGTTTTGAAATTATCTCCGAAACCTGTATTAAATCCGACGATATTGTGGCTGGAAGCGGTGGTTCAGAGCATTATTTGATGTCCCTGTAGTGCCTTTGACCGGGAGGTCGTAGGTTCCAGTTCCGACAGCGGCAGGATTTTCGACACTAGCTTTTCAGCTAGGTCGAATTCAGTCGCTGTCTGGAGGAGAATTCTAGTGTCCGGTAGTTTTTTGTTGTTTCTCCGATCAACACCAGGCGAATGCTGGAGCAGTACCCTAACAGACGGGTCACGGATGGCACGCGATCTTTCCTTTCATATCCTATCCTCATCCCTTACACACACGAACATGCACTACACTACCACAAATGGCGGGAGATCGGTCGGGGACTTCGAACATATCCCGACTGGAGCGGTGCCCCGCTGGTGGGAAATATCTGGCTAGGGAAAACCCCGCTAGTCGACGCTAGGTCGGCGCCGGTCGGGCAAGATCGCCACCACAACCTCCTGATGAAAATCATGCACTACACTTACGGGACTAATGACGTCAGTAGTTGATGCGCCCAGAATCCCAATCAATCCAACGGCATTGTGGTCATTTTGAGACGCAACACCCTCTGGGATGAGGCCTCAGTTGAGGCCGAGTACTGCACCGCGGACGGGAACACGGCCGCCTGTGACGGAAGCGCGAGCGGAGCGCAGCGCGTTTGCCACGCCATGGGGAGTGCGTGCGTGCGTGCGTGCGTGCGTGCGTGTGTGTGTGTGTGTGTGTGTGTGTGTGTGTGTGTGTGTGTGCATGTGGGAGTGTGCGCGGAGGCGAGTGCCACTAGGAGCATTGCCAGGTGGGCGCGGACGCCGCAAGCGACCGAATTAGTCGCAGGCGCGTGTTAATGCCCGGCAGGCACCTGTCTCTCCTCCCCCGCCCCGCCCCCGCCCCGCCCCTGCCTCGCCCCCGCCATTCGCTGCGCCGAACTCTCCCCTCCCTTCCCCTCCCTTCTTCTTGCACCCCCTCGTCACGGCGGCGCGCACTCATCGAAAAGGGGCCAACATCCCGAAACAGGAAAGAAGTACAGATTGAAATTGACAAAAGTGTTAAACCTCAAAGCAATAACTGGATATTTGTTGAGGAAATACGCTTTGTTAAAATAACTTCAGATATTTGAGAAGGAGCGGCCATAATACTTTGCCGGCTTGGTGGTATAACGGTTAGCATAACGGACTGGTGTACCCAAATTTGGGGGTTCAAATCCGATCTTCTAGCCGTGGATTTTTAACAGCGAAAAAATCCTTCGTACGCCTTCCTTCAGAGATGAATTTAAGCCGTTGTCCCATGTAGTGTATTTACTGCATGCAAAAGATCCTCAATCCTAAAAAAGCCTCTGAGTTGAATTCAAATTCCCTGATTCGTCGGCCAAGATAATACCTCCTTTCTCCGCTAAACGGTGAAATTTATGTAGCAAAATTTGCGTGGCCTGACGGTCCGAGTCTCGCCACGTAAAATTTGGGAGTAAACTAACGAACCATTATATTCACACCGGGCGCGATTGCTCGTAGACAAAATCTGTTGTCTGTGCTGAGAGGGGGTGGACCTACATCTTCCTCTAGTGGATGAATTTTCGATTCAAGCAACATTGCAAAGTCGAATTCACCTACGATCTGGAGAAGAATTATATCGACTGGATGCTCTGATCGGTAGTTTGTACACTTTCCCCAATCAATTCCTGAAAGTGCCAGAACAGTACCCTAACCCCCTCGTGCACAGCCCGCACGTGATCTTTCCTTCCTCTTCTTTATCCTATCCTCTCCCCTTACGCACACACACACACACACACACACACACACATACGCTGGCGTACACTATACTATAACAGATATCAGAAGCCGAATGCTTGTCCCGACTGGGGAGAGACCTCACTGGGAGAGAGACTTGGAGGAGAGAGTCTCCCCGCACAACGTGTAGATCGGTGCCTGATCTCGGTGGGAAAGGAACACCGCCTTCTCGTTGTTTGTATACTTATGTGACTAATGACCATATTAATTGACCCGCTCAGAAAAACTATTCAAACATTTACCCCTAGTTTTATCACATATATCATACCTTAAAGAAAAATTCGATACTACAATATTTGTGTACATATCTACGCAAATCTAGGGAACTCGGAACATTTTCAATTCGAAATAACATTACATTACCCGAAGAAAATATTTGAAGGTCAGAGAAATTGAATTAATTCCAAGTCATGGAGATACCGTCCCACTTTTAATGAGAATGTTTTTAAATGAAACTTTTGCAACTAGAAAATATTAAACATTGTTTGTGACAATTTCTCTCACACTAGAACCAAGGTTGCCTATCATAAAGAAAAATAATTTCTTTAGAACCTGAAGACAAGCGGAGTTATTAGGGTGGAAGAGATGGAACAATTCATTTGTTAGAATGATGATAGATGAAACAAGGAACAAACAAGAAGTTTCCAAGGAGGGATTGCAACGTTTGAAGTGATAAACCGGGAGTGGTAGATCAGTGCATCAACTAATGTCACTGCAGCGCCTTTGACCGTGAGGTCCTAGGTTCGAGTCCTGACGGCTGCAGGATTTTCGACACTAGCTCTTCAGCTAGGTCGAATTCAGTCGTTGCCTGGAGGAGAATTCTAGCGGCCGGCTACTCTGATCGGTAGTTTCCTATGGTTTCTCCGATCACCACCAGGCGAATGCCGGAGCAGTACCCTATCAAACGGGTCACGGACCGCGCGCGATCTGTCCTTCGCATTCCTTGTCCTATCCTCTCCCCTAGACACACACTTACACTAACATGCACTTCACTACCACATATCCCGGGAGACCGGTCGGGAGCTTAGAGCTTGTCCCGGCTGGGGCGGTGACCCGCTGGCGGGAGAGTCCTGGTTAGGGGGAAACCCCGCTAGTGGACGGTAGGTCGCCGCCTGATATCGCCATCCAGCGGGGGAAGATCACCGCCATCTCCCGAGAAAAAAACATGCACTACACTTACGGGACTTATGACCAAATCAGTGGTCGCGCCCGGAAACACGAAGAAACCAATCAATCAATCAACCTAATCTGGACTAGAGCACTATTACATAGGGCGCTAAATGAATGAGTACGACTCGGCCTAAAGCACCGTGTCATAACCGGCTATGCGTACACCGCAACTGTGTGGGACTAAATCTAGGAGAAACAAAGATGAGATTAAAAGAAACAAAGATAAAGCTTTATCAAAAAAAAACTTCTTTGTGAAAAATATCTGCATTACGAAAAAAAATGAAAAGTATGGTGAGGGTTAAATTAAAAGAATAATACAGGTATATTGGAAATTATACAAATGAGGCCCACTGTAGTATTCCACGATGGGTATCTCGCATTCGGTCCAGGCATTAGTGTGAGTATCCTCTATGTCACACTGTGACGCCGCATGCGACGAACAGTCTCTAATGGCCTTGATCTCGGTTTGCTCCGGTAGATTATTACAGTGCAGAATACGCACTCCAGTTTAGGAAAGAAGCGATCGATTTTGACATTTCATGAATTGAAGGGTTTGGGCAAAATAAACCACATCACCTAAAGCCATTTTGTTGAAAGTGTGGATCATCTGGCTAATATATATATATATATATATATATATATATATATGTATATATATATATATATATATGTATATATGTATATATGTATATATATATATATGTATATATATATGTATATATATATATATATATATATATATATATATATATATATATATATATATATATATATATTGTAACGCCTCCACTCGTGGAAACGCACTGATAGAATGCTCTTTCGAGCTTGAATATCTCGGGGGGCAGGATCTTTTGGGGAATGAGAAAGTTACACACCCAGGCACAAATTAGATAAAATGACAGTATATTCTGTAATATGGCATGAGAAATTGTTCACACTTAACATTCAAGTTCAGAATTAAATCAAAATTTACAACACAACACAAAAAATTTACTTAACAATGTGCTCGCTATGTCGAGTCTGATTCTCCTATCACCCGTGCACGGTTTTGCTAAGTTATGAACTTAATGGAAACTAAATTTTCCCATACTCCTGGGATTAATTACAATGAGACGCTATTCAATATCTTATTGATACTTTACATTAAATATTTTCCTCGTTAGCAAATTTTATACAATAAAAATGAGGAACTCTAATAAAATTTACACAGTTTGAACACAAAATTTACACAGATTGAATTCTATTGCAAGTATTACCGCTATACAAGGTAAATTTATGCTGTCGTGACACAATTTTCAGGTGATTTTACAAAGTTTTAATGGTCTGGTTCTTCATTTCACTCCTTCCAAAATCCGGTCTCCCACTCTGGTTTACTCAGTTACAAATTACCTTTGCCGCCGCCCAAGGCCCCGGGTTACGCACCGCCGTCGTGTCGAAGTAGCTGTACACCGCCAGCCGCGCCGCCACTCGCGTTTCCCGATGTCCTCGAAGCCGTCTCTGCAGTCCGTTACCAGATTTTCGCACCAGTCTTCTAAGCTCTCGCCACCAGATCCAGGACACATGCACGCGTACTGCTCCGTCCCTTGCGTGTTACAGCACGTGTCGCTCCTACCAGGGCGTTGACTATGATATTGTTCACAATCACGTTTACTTTACTTTATGCGGCCTCGTTATAGTGTTAACTTGCTACTTCTCTCCGCCTCAATATTGCAACGTTCTCCTCCACTATTACTCGTGATAATGTCTACGACTCCGCGTCTTTACTACAGAAGAATACCTCGCTCGTCGCCGTCTAGCTCTAGAAGAATAGTACCTCGCGCGTCGCCGACTGAACCAAGAAGAACTAGTACCTCGCTCGTCGCCGTCCAAATCGAGAAGAAAAAGCTTTTCGCCGCCCCGCCGTATAAATGCGGCCCTGACGTCATAGAACCCCTATGCGCGCCGCCCCTCCGTCGAAATTACCCCGCCGCTGCTTCTGGCCGCCACCTCCAGGTCGCGCCTTTTCTCTCTTCCGTGCTGCTCTTGCGATGTTATTATTTGCCCCGTCGCCTTCTATAGATGCGTGGGCGCCGTGTAAGTTAGTGGCCAGGCCACTAACGTCACAATATATATATATATATATATATATATATATATATATATATATATATATATAAACGCATTTATTTTATATCCCATGAACATAAAAGTTATTTGAATCGGCAAAAATCAATTAATTTTGAATGACCGATGCGAAAGCTCAGGGATATGATGCTTGGCTTAAACACACAACTAAATTTCTTTATACTTGAAAACTTTGTAGGTACTAATGGAATTATATTTGATGTGGCGGATACTGATGTAAAGAATTATGAGTCTGATAGTGGATTCTGCAGTGCGTATTCTTTAGGTTCGTCAAATGGTAATACAGCCACCCAGAGGCCACTAGAGGATTTGGTGAGCTGCAAAGATATTGAGAAGCGCTCAATTACAATACGTTGTGAAGGGAGCACCTAAAATAGTACGTAAAATTCAAAACTTTTTGCCTGCTACATAATTAATATATATAAATAATATATAATTCAGAATATGTTATCTTCAGTACTTCATTACATAGGCACACAAAAAAGTAGTCAGATTTAAAGACTTGACACATGTTTTTCTATATATTTCATCGCGTTGAATCCGAATCTGAAGCCAGAATTGCGCTACCACACTCCAGTTGTTTTAAATCGTGAAATTGTATTTTTGTTTTCGGGGTAGTTGCCAGAGCCGAAGACTTGACACGTGTTTCTCTATGAATATCAACGCGCTGAATCTTAAATTAAGTCAGAATTGCGCTACCAACCTCCAGTTTTTTAAATCACAAAAAACTACCCTCAAATTTACAATCTAGAATTTCAATGTGTTTTATCGCGATTTAAAAAAAAAAAGAAAAGTGATGGTGCAATTCTGGCTTCAGATTCGGATTTAGAACGTCGACATACATAGAAAAATATGGGTTAAGCCTTTAAGTTTGACAACAATGGCGGCGATGGTGTTTGCGGCGACGATGGTGTAACGGTTAGCGTATTGGACTGTTTGCGGGTTCGAACCCGATCGAAGCCGTGGATTTTTAAGGGCGAAAAAATCCTTCGTACGCCTTCCTTCGGAGGGGAAGTAAAGCCGGCTGTCCCATGTTAGTAGATTTACTGCATGTAAAAGATCCTCAAGCCTAAATGACGCCTCTGAGCTAAATTCAAATCGCCTGTTTCGTCGCCCAAGTAATACCTTCTTTCTCCCATGGTTGGTGAAAGGAGCGTAGCGGAATTTGCGTGGTCAGACGGAAGAGCAGGCCTCATGGCCTGAGTCTCGCCACGTAAAATAAGGCAAATTCAATTCAATTCAACAATCCCTGAAAACAAAAAATACAATTTCACGGTGGTTCTTCACAACAACAAAAAAACAACTGGAAAGTGGTGGCGAAATTCTGGCTTCAAATCCGGCTTCACCGTGTCGAAATATATAGAGAATTATGTGTCAAGTCTTATGGTGAGATAATTTTTTTGTGTGGCTGTGTAATTAGTAGGTGTGAGGCATTAAGGAGTGAGGTAGAAACAAACATCGTCTCTACTACTACATTTGTATTACTCGTAAATTCAAATCAGTCGTAAATGCACAGCTTGCTCTCAACTTTCATCAGCATAGATCCAACTTTGTGGGAGACGTCATTCAATAATTATGCACAGCTTGCCCTTAACATTCATCAACGTAGATTCAACTTTCTGGGAGAGGTCATTCAATAATTATGCAGACAAACAACTAAATAGGAAAAACATTTCATGAAATAAATACGATTTGAGATCACTTTTCCAAGTAATCCGTTACGATTTGTCTGCATCTATTCCCCTTGTAAGCCCTCAGTTTTCTTATCCCTCACTGATTTTGAAGTCAGCTATGTGTTTCTTGTACCTCCTGTCGTTGAGGTTGATGTCATGCAAAATTTCTTACATCTGAGCAAACAGATAAAAATTTAAAGAGGGAATGGCAGGGCTGTAAAGAGGATGTAATAGGAAGTTCCAATCCACTTTGTCTATAATTTATAGTCACTTGTGTAGTTTGAGGTCGAGCGTTGTCTTCAAAAGAAGCACGTCTTTTTCTCTGCCATCCCGGAATTTTTCTGTACAATAAGGGCTTGACTTTGTTTTCAATCTTTTCTGAATAGTTTACGTTGTCGATACTGCGTTGCTTTCTCAAATAATCTCAGAAAATCGAGCATGGGTACTCCGAGAGATGGTTAATTTGACATAACCAGCGGATAGTTGCGTTTTGAATTTCATACTGATGGGCAGGGCTTGATTTCTGGCGGAACGTGACATTATAAATATATAACTATATCTATTAAATTAATTATTAATTTGGGGGGTGTTTCGGGACCTAAAATTTTATAAGTCAAGCACTGCCGATAGGCAATTCGAGGTGTTGCGACTGGACGCTTGGACGCTGAGATTACAATGCAAAATAATGTATCCAAATTTCATCACAGGTTAAAATGCCATACAAAACTTGTCACTTTCGAAATTGAAAAGATTTTTGAGACTCCCAGAGGATTGCTTGTCAGTTAGGGATTGCGATTTTTTTTAAAGTTTTCAACCCACGTAAAAAAATGTGCACAGTTATTGCAACTACTGCCAATTTGTTTGTTCATACAAAGAATATTTCTGACGATTGTACACTTTCCGCAAGTTCAAATTCAGATCACAGAACGCTGTTCTTCAAAAAATCTTTTTTTAATGGAGATACCATTTTACTAAAACTTTAGAGGTTCTGTTTATATAAATGTTAATCGATCAGTTGAATAAAACTCTATGAAAAGTTGCACAGTAACACAAAATTTCAATTGCTTTGATTGAGCGTTTCCATCACTGAAAATGTTTGTATGAAAATATTGAATGACTTACGTATATTCATCGAGGCGGTTATGCGGAAGAGCAGGTCATATGGCCTGAACACTGCCACTAATAAAGACATTATTATTATTATTATTATTATTATTATTATTATTATTATTATTATTAATCCTCTAAAGGGAGGTATTTCATGCTTTTCCCTGAAAAGTGGGAGGTACACCGAACCGGTGCTCTATCCCAATGCCGTGTCAGTTGCGCACTTGGAGCTGCTTCCGCAGAAGGTCGTTGGAGCTCGCTCCGGTGCACACGTGGCGATCGCCCGGGGCGGCGCTTAAGCGCCTCTGCACGGAGGGCGTGGAGCGAGCACCGGCTGCAAAATCGGGTGGCGTGAAAGGGTGCGAGGACAACGAGGGCGGGGCCTTCGGGGCGCTAATTAGAGCAGTTCAGACCTCCCTCCCGCTCCCCCGCCTAACCCCGCCTCACCGTTGCCTTGGTCTCACTGCCAGGCGCCCATACGTCTCTACCGTGCGCTCCACCCCTCCCCGCCCCTCCTGCGCCTCCCGCCCCTCCCATTCCCGCCCCATCCTTCCCTTCCCACCCTCCCCTCCCCGCCCCCTCTTTGCCCTCCCCTCCCCACCCAACTCGCCAATCCCCGCCCTCCCCACCCCCCCTCCCGCCCCTTCCCACCTTCACGCCCCTGCTCACCCTCCCCGCCCCTGCCCAGCCTCCCCACACCTCCCCACCCTCCCGTCCCCGGCACATCCCCGCCTCTCCACTCCCCTCCCCGCTCATCATCGCCCAATCCCGCCCCTCACTGTCCCTCACCTCCCCGCCCCACCCCACCCCGCCCCTTCCCGACCTTACCTTCCCGCCCCTTCCCACCCCTTCTGGCGTTCCACACCCTTCCATGCCCCTCTCCCTTCCTGTCCGTCCCTGGCACTCCCCGCCCCTCCATGCCACTTCCCCTCCCCTCCCCTCCTCGCCCCTCCCCGCCCCGCCCCCTCTAATAATGACAACTGAGCGCTGACGGCGGCGGCGAGAGCGGCTCCGCTCGGCTCTCGTTTCTAATTAGACATTACGGCCAATTAAAAGAGAGCGGCGAGACACGCCGTGATTGGCCGCGCCTCTTAGCGAGGCTAACGACGGAGCCGTCATTAGAGCCGTGTGGCGGCGACGAGAGCGGCGGCGGCGGCGGCGGGGGGCGGGGGAGAGCGGGGAGGGCAACCGCGACCAGTGATATTGCACTTCAAGGAACTGTTCTATTGCGCCAGTTCAATGATTACTTTAAATATACAACGTTTGTTGGTTCTTCATCTCAAGGCTATTTACCAAACTTCTGAATCTTTGAATTAGGGATTTTCATTGTTTCCTTATTCCACTTTATACTGCAAACGCGCACTGGTTTTGGGTTCTTTACAATTTTCTGACCTGCTTACTGGTATATTATCTATCATGTCAACAGTCATATATTGCATAATCTGTATGAAATTGTTTTCACTTTAC
Organism: Teleogryllus occipitalis; assembly: GCA_011170035.1. Lineage (NCBI taxonomy): Eukaryota > Metazoa > Arthropoda > Insecta > Orthoptera > Gryllidae > Teleogryllus > Teleogryllus occipitalis. The sequence goes on along the minus strand of BLKR01003047.1, from coordinate 117,368 downwards.
GGGCAGATTCTCTTTCAAAATACCAGCTTTAACTTGTGTGTACTTAACAAAGATTGAAAGATGAATATCTGACGTTTTGTCGAATTCTATACATTGATCTCCAAATCACCATTCTACATTGAAAGCAGGTACAAAAGAACTATATTCCTACTTATTTTTTCTTAAAGGTGGCTCACGTAAGAGTTTTTTTTTCACTAGAAAATAAACTATTGTCGTACTCATTGGATTAAACTATACATTAAATGTACGAATGTATCGACTATATGTCATTTAGTAGTTCAATTAATACGGATTTGAAAAGAACAATGACAGAGAGGAACATATGCAAAATTATGAAGAGTAAATATATAATTATGATTTCACTATCATCCATTTTGTTCACAACCCTGTACCGACTGAAACGAGACGTATTTCAGATGCAAACAATATTCGTTCCTCGCATAAACGTCAGGTTTTGCCTATAATCATTAAATCCATACGCCAACGTATTGTATATACCAACACAAAATTATTATTTCGCATCACGCGTGATTTCATTTGCTGCGACAGCGAAAACAAGAAACGTGATACGCTCCGCGCTTTGTTTCATTGTTAATTAAATATGCTCCACAGCGTAACAATATCGTCCAGCCACGGGCGAAGGGCAGGTAATTTTGATTGATGGGATGAAATATGGATGTCGAATACGTAATGGATGCGTTTGTAAGGTGACTCCACCAAAACGATATTCATTATTTATTAACTTTAATTATTAATGTAAACATTTCCATTAGAGCAGGCCTGGAGAGCTTCGAATCGAGCTCGTTTCAAACCACTATTTTGAATAACACTTTCTGATGGGGCAATTAGCCTGGGAAGTTGAACTATGCTACCAGAAATATTGCTATGATTAATGTGTCCCATTCGCTCACCTTTGGTCTGAATATCAAATGAAGTGGGCTTTCATGCACCATAATACCAAACAGAAATAATATTCCAAACGTAGAAACCGTTGCTTCAACGATAATAATAGCAAGCGTTCTTAAGAGCGGAATATTTTCTTAATAATATGTTGACGAAGATGACCTCTTTTATTTCTTCTCATATTTTCTTATGTTATTAATTCAACTTTCAAATTTTATTTTTAATTTCATTATATTTTGTTTTTTAATCAAGTTATTTAATTTTAACTCTATAAGTTTCTTAGTGAATAATGTCGTAAAATTAGAGACACAGCAAGACAAAGTGGTTGGTGGAAAATGAACTTCGACTGAGTGTTTGTAATCCAACAAAGGTTCATTTTAAATGTGGTTATTTGCAAAGTGAGAGATTTGTAGTGCGGAGATTACCAGGGATTTAACTCCCGGTAGCAGACTGAAGTGAACATCAAAATAATGCTGTTCACAAATCAGGAGCATAATATATGAAAATATGGAAAAAGAAAACAAAATTCTAGAAACAACGTGATAGAATTGCCAAAGAACGAGAAGAAACAGCAAAAAATGTGATGATATCGCCAATTACTTAAACCAATGTTTCATATTAAAATTAATAATCCTTTTTGTGGGAGTTCCACATTTGTTGTACCAAATTTGGAAGAAATTAATATTTTTAGTGATGAATGATATTATAGATACATTTAAAAAATCTAACCTTTAAAATATTTTAATTTTTCATACTGCTTCCGTTTCATGAAATTTTGTTGACCTGTTCAGAGCTTCTTGCGAAGGTAAATGAATATTCAAACATTCAAATGTAAATGTATAATAAGAGGTAAAGCTGACTCCCACATATTGAAAATAATCGCGACTCCTATGCTTGTAATACGAGATAACATGAAAAAAGAAAACTGAAAATAAAATAAATGAAAAACATTGAATATAAGACAAAATTAAGTTGAACACGACTTCCAAGAAAACAGTTCCCTTACCACATTGATATCTTGCAACCTCGGCGATGTATTGAGTATTTCGACTTATCGAGATCCATGTAATTGAATCTCTTTTCCAAAGAAAAGACTAAGATGAACAAATCGAATTGGTAATGAATTTAAGTAATTGAGATTTGTGTTATCAGTGCTCCATTGTGTTTAATTTATCTGCCCTTGAGGAAAAATCAATTAATTTACCATCCCGAGAAACCGGGAGCGGTAGCTCAGTACATCTACTGATGTCACTGCAGCGCCTCTGACCGGGAGGTCCTAGGTTCGAGCCCTGACGTCGGCAGGATTTTTAACAATAGCTTTTCAGCTAGGTCGAATTCAGTCGCTGTGATCGGTAGTTTTCCGTGGTTTCTCCGATCAACTACCGGGGGATTGCCGGAGCAGTAACCTACCAAATGGGCAACGAACCGCACGCGATCATTCCTTCGTCTTCCTTGTCCTATCTTCTCCCCTTACACACACACTTACACTAACATACACTACACTACCATACATTCCAGGAGAACGGTCGGGAGCTTAGAGCTTATCCCGGTTGGGGCGGTGCCCCACTGGCGGGAGAGTCCTGGTTAAGGGGAAACCCCACTAGCCGACGGTAGGTCGGCGTCGGATCTCACCATCTAGCGGGGGAAGAACACCGTCCCCTCCTGAGGAAAAACATCCACTACACTTTCGGGACTAATGATCTAAGCTGTTGACGCGCCCGCAATCACTAACCAACCAACCCACCCGACAATTTCTGTGCCACTGACGTACAATGAAGCAGAAGATTGGCAATAATCGTTGGGAGGCTGAGAGGCTTCTGCAGTTCCATAAAGCTGCGCGATCTGGTTCGCGCTCGATGGGCTACGAATCGCCTCAAGGGCGCGAAGGGCTGAGGGCGTCGCGGCAATAGGGTTCATAAAAGCGCCCACGTCGCTCGGGGCGGCAGCATCCAACTCGGCGAAGGCCTGCGCGCCATCTCGAGTCGACCTTGCCAACTTCTGCGTCCTCACTGCGTCGTTTCCGATGTGCCTGTGATAGCGACGGTGAGCTCGCTGCGGTACCGCCCCGCCAGTAGGAATGGGCGATTTAAAAGCGATTAGTACAACAGTCGATTATATTATTCGATTAATCGAAAACTGAAATCGATTATTTTTACTCATCGATTAATTTTTCCATGTAGACTTCGATTAATTTTTTCGATGTTAGCTCGATTATTTAAATTCAATTATTAATTTTCAAGATGAACAAAATATGAAAGTAAATCTCTACTTTTTAACTGTAACAACGGAATTTCTCATCTCTGTATTCAATATTGTTCATTTAAAAATCTGTTATTCAGATTTATATTGTATGAACATGATTTTGTAAAACATAATTTTATTTATTTTGTGATTTATTAGAAGAAAATTAAAGAATTGATATTGGTTCGATTAAGTAGTTGCATTTTATTTGTGCAAAAACTGTATATATATTATATTCTTCGGAGTTTTATTTTAAAAGAGGTTTACGTTATTTTTGTTAATGGACAAGCTTTTTCGAATTTCATCAAATTAACAACTAAATTTAACTTAAACGCGAAGTTTAATAAATAAAATTTAACAACTTAGAAAACTGTAAATAATTCGTATTATCTTGATAGATTTTCTGAAAATATGTTGTTACAAATCAATTCATTAATTTTAAAATTAAAAATTAATAATTTTGTGCATTTGCGCATTATTTAAAACTAAAATAATCTATTAATTTTGAACGATTAATCGATGTATATTTATCTAATAATAATAATCATCGATTAGATATCGATTATTCTTTAACAATCGCCCAATCTCTACCCACCAGCCGATCCGTTGTCGCCTTTTGAACTGTTCTCGACCTCAGTCCAATTCATTTCGATTCAATTGAATTCAATGCTGCCTTATTTTCCGTGGCGAAGCACGTGCTTGCTCTTCCGCCTAACCTAGCAAATTTCGCTAACCTTCTTCCGCTAACAGCGAAAGAACGTATTACTCGGGTGAAGAAATAGACGATTTAAATTTAGCTCAGGAGTTTTGGCTTTTACACGCAGTAAATCTACTACATAGGACAGTCGGTTTTACTTCCCCTCCGAAAAAAAGACTTATGAAGGATTTTTTCACCCTTAAAAATCCTTGCCTTGATCAGATGTGAACCCACGAACGAGGGAATAATATCAGATATGCTCACAGTTTCACCATCAAAGCCGCACTCTGTCTTATGATTATCAGATTCCGAAGTCGACCTCCGCCTTTGTTGAGTTCCCACTCAGCCCTCGTAGCATTTTAAATACTTTTGGTCTTCAGTTTCATTATGACTTCTCAGACGCACGTCGTTTCTTTTTCTGCTCTCTCATCTGTCATCATTGCGGACACTATCAAAGCCGTCATTTTTTTCTGCTACACTAGTACGTACTTCGAAATTTCGCCAGAATACATGAACGAAGCCATTTACCGATTGAAATAGATAATATTCAGAGGAACTTTTTACTGGATTACATTTTTGTAAATTTAACGCCATTTAATTTTAATTATATTAAATTAAATTTAATTAAATTGGATTAAATTTAATTGTAACTTTTTGTAAAAATAACACCCAATTTCGTACTTTTTTTAGGCCAGCTACTCATCTCCTAAGGTGTTGATGAACCACTTCGTATTTTTCTGTAGTTCTGAAAAAGTGTTCGCGATCTTTTGACCTTCTTTTACAATAAATTATCACTCCATCTCCAACAAATACTACTCGAGAAACTTTTCTTGAACGACGGATTGAAGAAATGCGGACGGAATGGGAATAATAGTTACAGAGTTAGCGACTAGAGTATTTACAGTAATGCCAACCTCTGGATAATCGTAGTTAAACCTGATACGTTTGCGGACAGGTCATCGCTCTGAGAAGGCAACGGCAGGGACAGTAGGAGTTTTAGGTGTCTTCCTTGAAGGACCTGGACCTGCCTCAGCCATTTCTTTAGATAGTGGTAATAACGCTGAACAGAAGTTCTCGACTACGAAAGCAACTAGCTTTGACTAGCTTGTTTCGCGCCAACGAAGTTTTAATGCTTGGAATGTTGTCATCAGTGCTCGCTGCGGGCTTATGCCTTCAACTGTTTATTGCTCAAGGGAGGGGAAAGTAAGGTCATCGTTGAAGGAAAGTTGCGAGAGTAGTACGTGGTCAAACTAAATATTCACAAACCCATCAATACCGTCATTTATACCTTACGAACAGTAACTTAAAAGACACTGGAATCCACAACAATTTTAGTTTCTCTAAATTATATTTTTCTTTTTTGACACATCTGTACTTATTAAAAGAACTCTTGTGAAATACATAACTTGACTATAAGTTATGTTGTTGCTCAACTTTGGCATGTTTCATAACATACCTTCCCTTCACCATACTCTATAGCTTCCTAGCCAAGCATCACCATCCTAGCAGCCACAATCTCCTCTTCTTCACATCACCCAAATCTCGCGCACTCTTGCCTCCCCCCCTCCAGGCAGCATCTCGGGTCGCGTCCCATTTTCGGCCAGCGCAGCATCTGCCTTCGCCCGTCGCGGCGCCGATAAATCCGTCTCCTCGATGGTTATCAGGCGCTGCGCTTATCGCGCGCCGCTTTACGGTGCAGCTCGCGCCGCTATCGCGCGCCGTAAACTCGGACAATGGGCGCCCTTCCTCAAAAACGCCGCCTCCGCCGCCTCCGCCGCCTCCGCCGCCTCCGCCGCCTCCGCCGCCTCCGCCGCCTCCGCCGCCTCCGCCGCCTCCGCCGCCTCCGCCGCCTCCGCCGCCTCCGCCGCCTCCGCCGCCTCCGCCGCCTCCGCCGCCTCCGCCACCTCCGCCGCCTCCGCCGCCTCCGCCGCCTCCGCCGCCTCCGCCGCCTCCGCCGCCTCCGCCGCCTCCGCCGCCTCCGCCGCCTCCGCCGCCTCCGCCGCCTCCGCCGCCTCCGCCGCCTCCGCCGCCTCCGCCGCCTCCGCCTCCGCCTCCGCCGCCTCCGCCGCCTCCGCCGCCTCGCCGCCTCCACCGCCGCCTCCGCCGCCTCCGCCGCCTCCGCCGCCTCCGCCGCCTCCGCCGCCGCCGCCACCTCCCGCCGCCGCCTCCGCCGCCTCCGCCGCCGCCGCCGCCACCGCCGCCGCCTCCGCCTCCACCGCCTCGCCGCCTCCTCCACCGCCGCCTCCGCCGCCTCCGCCGCCTCCGCCGCCTCCGCCGCCTCCTCCGCCGTCGCCTCCGCTGCCGCCTTCGCCTCTTCCTTTGCCTCCGCCGCCGCCGCCGTCAATCTCTTGCGACTGATCGACCTCGCCCCGACTATGGGGCGGCGGCGGTGGGTGGAAAGGAAGGGCACATCGTCGCTATCATAAGCAGTAGCGAGCACGGTGCGCGGTATTGTTTAAAATAGTTCGTAATATAGTTACTGCTGATTCGAACAGTTTGTAATTAGAGTACGAACAGGGTTCGGTGGTATAACGTTCAGCGTACCGGACTGTTATACTCGAGTTCGCGGGTTCAAACTTGATCGAAGTCATGGATTTTCAAGGACGAAAATAATCCTTCGTAGGCCTTCCTTCGAAGGGGAGGTAAAGCCGGCTCTCCCATGTAGTATATTTGCTGTATGTAAAAGATCCTCAAGCCTAAAAGAAGCCTGTGAGCAAAATTGAGATCCGCCTGTTTCGTCTCCCGAGATAATACCTCCCTTCTCCTCTAGGTGATGAAAGGAGCGTGGCGAAATTCGCGTGGTTAGACGGTAGAGCGGGCCTGATGGCCCGAGTCTCGCCACGTAAAATAAGGCACTAACTACGAAAAAGGAAGTGATTAGTTATTAAGCTACTAACATAACATTGATTTATATGCACTATACGTACACAAAATGAACGCGTAGTATTTTTCACTTCTTTCGCCGTACGAAGTACCTTCCTATGTAAAGTGATATGATTTCTGTAACGATATAAGAAATAGAACCAAACCGGGAGCTGTAATAGTAACGGCAATCGATGGCCCTTTACTAGGAAATTGAGGATTGTATGCCGAGCGGGTGCCTGAAATTTGCTTCATGTATTAAACATGAATGAATTTATGGGTCATGTCCGTATGGATTTAACAGATTGACTGGTCTGACCGCTAAATTAGGTGTTCACTTTCAGGTGAATTTCCAAGAATTCGGTGGATCTGGGGTGCGGCGCGATCTTTCCCCCGCATGTCTGACAACAAGAACAACAATTGTGGGCACAGTTCTTTGTTTCCTAATTCAGTCGCCTTTTTAACCATATTGTGCAGGCATAATTGTTTTTTATGTTTAAGAGAGTTATTTCTCGTGGAGCATAGATATCGATATTCGGAAGAAAACTTTCTTGGTTCACTTCTATCGATCTGCTGTTTTCTAGAAGAAACAATGCTTTATGAAATGAAAACATAGGATGATTTTCACTTCTTATAGTTTCGCAACAATTTTAAACGAATTATTTCATGTTATGAACTCGGAATTTACGTGTTATTGAGTAAAGTTTTATTACGTTTAGTTTATATTGTATTTATAACCTCAAGGTAAATGACAAACATACGTATAGACCTTAAATGTTTACTCCCAATCGAAGCAATATAATGGCATGAAACTGTAATATACTGTCGCATCAAAACAGGATGCAAATAAGAAGTCATGTCTGCAACGCTGTTACACGTATCGAGTACAATGTAGATAGCGAGTTCCATTTGCAAGTAGTGGACTGAAGAGAATAGTACAAGTTGCAGCTGAGAACACAATGACGTAACGAAGTGACTGGTTTCTCATTCTCACGAGAGTGACGGATCATGCAGCGTCATGGCGAATTGTGTAATGCCAAGGAAGTTGTTGTCAGTGAGACTCATAAGCACGGGCGACACAATAAAATTTCTCCTCTCCACGCAGTTGACCTCCTTGGCACCAAATTGAGTAACGAACGTAGCACTGAAAAGTACACGTTTGATAAGATTGGGCGAGGGTTAAAAAATTAATCAAATTACATTTGTTGTTAGTAACATTTTTAATTTCATTTCTTTGCCCATATTGTATACAAGTGATTTTTTTACGACCACGCTAGTTGCGCTAGTTGCATCACGGTAGCGTGAGCTACTACCGGCAGAAGGCAACCTTGACATCACTGACTTAAACACTGATGAATTCAGGTGACAATAGCACTTCAGGTGGCAATGAACTCGTACTTGGTTATATTTTTCGAGTAATCCTAACAAATATCAAATAAGGGAAGGTTTCTTTAGCAAGAAAACGCGTGGAAATCATTTATTTGGATATTAGATACAATTATCGAAAAATCTATAAATTTAAATTTTTAACATTTTATATCTCTCATAATTTTCACCCCTTAATTTTGATCTTTTGACTACGGACGGACTGATGGAGAGACGGACGGACGGACAGACGGACGGACGGACGGACGGACGGACGGACGGACGGACGGACGGACGGACGGACGGACGGACGGACGGAAAGTTTCATTTAAACGAAGAAAATAAGGAAGCAACAACAATTGATTTTAAATAGAAAATACCGCACGCTCACGGACTTTGCACTAAACCGAGGGCAGTGCGGCGGCGTAACGTCAGTGAGTCGTTTATGACTAACGACGTCCCCCGCGCCAGGACACCGACCTCGCCGCCTCCTGGTGCAGGTCCTCGACGCCACGCGGAAATGAGGCAATCCGTATTTCCGGTTGGAAATCAGAACGACTGTAGATTGCGCCCGCGTCGAGTCCGCGATTTGATTAGTTCGCAACGCCGCCACGAGCGGCGCGCCGGGCCACGCCTCGCTTCGCCTCGCCTCGCGCAGCCGTGTCGTCGGTCGTCGTCGCCGCCGCCGCCGCCGCCACAGCCGCAGCCGGGTTATCGCATTGTCGAGGGGAATTGTAATATTGATAGCGTCGGAATTAATGAAGCGGGATTAGCAAGCGGAGGTGGAGGCGGTGGGAGTGGGGGGTGCGGGGCGGTGAAGTGAAGCCGCGACGAGTAATTTTATCTGGTGATTAAATGTAGCGACATAACGCGGTTACGCAGATGGAGCGGCGAGGCGCGCAGGCGATGGGGGCGGCGAGGACGGCGAGGACGGTGGGGGCGGCGGGGGAGGTGGTGCGGTGGGGGTGGGGGCGGCAGGGGAGACGGGACGCGGGGCGAGGGGGGCGGAGAGTTGGGGGTGGGGCAGTGGGGGCGGAGCGGTGGGGGCGGAGCGGTGGGGCAGTAGGGGGCGGGGCGGCGTGGGCGGCTGGGTGGCGGGGCGGCGGGAGGCAGGGGGCGGCGTGGGTGGTGGGTGCGACAGGGCGGCGGGTCGTCGGGGGCGGCGTGGTCTCGAAGGCGGCGTGGGTAGCGAGAGTGGCGGGGGCGTCGGTGCGGCGGGGCGGCGGGGCGGCGGGGCGGCGGGGCGGCGGGGCGGCGGGGCGGCGGTGCGGCGGTGCGGCGGTGCGGCGGGGCGGCGGGGCGGCGGGGCGGCGGGGCGGCGGGGCGGCGGGGCGGCGGGGCGGCGGGGCGGCGGGGCGGCGGGGCGGCGGGGGCGGCGGAGGCTGGAGAAGGACGCCCAAGTGTTCGTAGAGATGATGTGGAGGCATGTGGGAAATGTTGGCTGGGAATATTGTGCGCCTGGGGGAACCTATATGGAAATGGATGTGAATGTAGGCATCGTATTTTCAGCTTACTTTACCTCATTACAATGCTAATTACACACAGTTTATCACTTCTCATTTTAAACCATTATTTACTTGTATTTTATTTAAATTAAAATGTCTACCTCTGGTGAACGATCTTTAAACATATTTCTGGAGGCATTGAATAGGTGGTGTATTATATCACAATGAAATGTTTGCATTATTGTACTGTGTAAATATTTTGAAATTGTGTATTCCAAGTTTGGTTTTTATACCAAGGAACTTACTATCAAAGAGTGCTAATTTTATTAAAGCTTTTGTATATACAAGTCGTCGGTGACGGAGCTAGACAGTTTTGGCCTGGGGCAATCCTGAAACGTAATCTCTCTCCCCCCCCCGAAAAATTAAAAAAAATTGAAAGTTGTATCCAGAAACAATATGAGTTATTTTATTACAGAAAATAACAAAAATGACGTTTAAGCTCGAAAAAGTTATTAGAAATATATTTTAAATAATACTTTTAGGTAAAAGTATTTAATGCTCAATAACTTGTTAAATACATGAAATATTAATTATGAATTTCAGTAAAACGTTTTAACTTAAGCGTCATTTGATTCATTTCATAGATGCCTACCTTATAAGTAATGACTTTACTCGTAATTAACTCTTTAAGGTAATTTATTAATTGAAAATTGTATGAAATATCAAACCACTGTACCGCGTCAAAATTACGATGACGATTTTCTGTAGTGTTAGTTTCTTTTTCAAAATTTTACTAATTGTTTTTCCATCAGTCCCATCATTTTGACTTGCGGGGCCCGGGTGATCGCCCATCTGCCCATACCTAGCGTGGGCACTGCTAGTCGTTTATTGAGCTTTCTACTGAGTTATCGTCATGAATGAAGAAAACTAATTGTATAACGTATTGAAAATTATGCTTCCAAAACCGGTGAAAGTGGAGTTCCGAAAATTTGCTCAGAATTAACTCAAAGTGATACACAAGCAGCGTATCAAAACGGCTGTTTGTTCTCTAGTAATTTGTCGGTATTGATACAGAAGGTGATGGACCTGACAAAATTTCTTTGAATACTGATGATGAGAAACTATTCGGTGGCTCTCCAGAAATGAGAACCATGGTCTAGTTTTATTGTCTAGAAAGTTATTGTTATAAACCTCGGAATAAAATATTTCGGAAATAATTATTTATTAGAAACCTGAAGTCTGAAACCATGACGAGGAAGATTAAGTATCTTCTTTTTTAATATGAGTATTCATTCATTTCTAAGAATAGTTTCAACTTCATTTAATTCTGTTTGCCTTGCTCAGCCTCTAAGAGATAGCTTAATGATTCATCTCATGCAGATTGTTTGCTTTCACTCGCGGCTCACAGTTTATGAACGGTACCCTCTGGAGAAGGGAAATGCTTTATCTATTTCTTACTACGCATCCACAGTCTCGTAGTTTATTCTGGGGACGTTCTTGCATCTCACTGCAGGATTATAACCCCTTAATCCTACCCATTGCAATTCAAATTCCTCATTACGCCGCCCTTTCCCTGCTGAGTATGATAACTAATTAAGGAGCCTAAGGAACATCCTTTGTGCATGGATGATATGCAAAGCTCGTTTCATTTTAGTATTCTTCTTCCACAGGGATTGAAATTTGACGTGATGGAAATGTGGCATACCATACTACACACTAATGAAATATCTAGATTCATAAAGTGAATTCGTACGAGTAATTTTAATGTGCACTCTCCTATAATAATCTAATATAACTCAAATTTAAAAAGAACTAATGATTTGGTGCAGAATAATGTAATAATTGTGTGATTTTCCCTCTCTTTAAATGATGTATCGCATATGCTCCTATTATAAGTTGTAATGTTTCATCGTTCCATGACAACTTTGCCATCGCGCGATTTGGTTGGCGAGGTGACAGAGAGATGGCGCTGCACTTCGCGCAATCGATCAGAGAAATCTAGCGGAAGAAGTAGAAGATCCAAACATAGGCAGTTATTCGTTGATTTTCGAAAACGATGGACGTGCAACTTGAATCAGGAAATGAACGTGTTGTATAACATGTGGCGACGTTGAAGAAAAGTTCCGATGAACAACATCATTGGAACATGAAATAGGAACTGTAATTAGGGAAAGTATTCTTTGCACGATTGCGCAGTTTAATTTGTGGAAGATTTGTGAGTGATTCTTTTGCGGATTTTCGAGCAATTGTCTTACTTGTAGTGAATAACAGTGAATTATTTTGAAATGTATTATGTAATCCCGTAAAGGAAGAACTTTGTTAATCATAGAGCTACATGTGTGGTGAGCCAACTGAAAAGAATTCAACTGATTGTGCATGTTATTTTAATAGCTGCAGTAAGAATTGTAGATGACGTAGTGTACGTGGTAGCGTGAGCAATAATGGCGACCGGACTGGAAAAATACTGTTAAGAGGTAATGAACCTCGGATTGGACGTAGATATGAAATTTTCAGCTAGTGATAAAATATCGCGGGAATAGAAGTATTTTCCGGACGAGTGGCCATTAGGACGGTAGAAAATACAAGTGCCGATACATACGATCACTCCAAGGACTTTATTATTAGTGATCCGCCGAGGGAATTCATCGTACGTGTAAAATCTCGACGGCTAGACGCAGCAAGGGGCGAGTTCATCAGCTTGGCGCAACGGATCATGTGAGCTTCGGGTGACTCCTGGAAAGACCCGACAGGTCTTCGTTGGGCGAGGGAGCAACTGGCTTCTGCGACATCGACGGCGCTGAGGGGAGAAAGTGGCGCCAAGGCCACTGAAACGCCAGCCGAACAAGGCAATTCCAGAGGCGATGCTGGAAGGTATGTGAAATATTACTTTCTTTGAATAGAAACGAACAATAGTATAATGGGAAGGTGTAATCAGCAAACCATCATTCTGCTATACTTGAATTCAAAAGTGGGTTAATATTCAGTTGTTAACACATTTTTATTCTTTGAGTTTATATTGTGTTAGGGTATGATTTGGTTATCAGTATTATAATACTGGACATTTTTGATGCTATTCGAAGTTATAGAAAGGTAACAAGGATCCTCGAACTAGGAAACAGTAATTACAATTAAAAACGAGAGATTTCAATTACAATAACTAGCACAGAAAGTTATGAGGTTAAAACATAAATGATTTATAATTTATTGAAATAGAGAGTTTTCATTAATTTATAACAAGACATTTTGATTCTATAAAATTTGTTGAGTGGTTACTTGACTCGTCTTTCTTTTATTAAAGCCAGCCAAACACGAAGACTCTTGCCTTAGGTCCATCCCTTTCTTATTTACGGATACAAAAATATTATTTTGTATCTTTGTTGATACCTTGTTTGCGTGTGGTACGTCTCCATGCCTGCGCGCCCAAGGAGATGTCTCAAGACATCCAACCGTAGATGACAGGCACGTCACATCTAATATAACACAAATCTAAAAAACTAAAGATTTCGTGCAGAATAATTTAATAATTTTATGATGTTCCTTCCCTTTAAATTAGAACTCGTCCTTTTGTCATTTAAATGTTCCACATTATTAACTTTTAATGGTATTTGGTGCTAAAGTTTTCGAATTTTAATCGAAAGTATGTGGTATTTACAAGCATGTTGTCTCATTGAATAACGCAATGCCGACCAGTTAATGTGGACTATTGTTTTATTTTTTTTATAATTTGATGTTCAAAATGTAATTTTTATTTATTCGTGAAAGTTAAAGAAGAAAGTCTATTTACACGTCTTATTAACTATATAGTTCCGAATAATATTTTGCAAAAAATTCGGCATTAGAGAAATATAAAAATAATAGAAATTTGCCATTTTATGTTAAATGTCAAATGTGCAACGAAAATGTGTATAAGGCTTCAACACCTCGACCGATTTTTCAAGTTTTACTATTAAATGTAATATTGATAAGTTTACAAAATACCAAATACAGTTATAACCAAGCACAATGTGTAATGATTTGTTTTGGGACGTTTTTCTTTAAAAAACCCCTTTCTCTGACATTTGTAGTGTAGCAAATGTTGAGTGTTATAGAACTGATGCACAATACTAGAATGAAAGTCAATTTACTTTGAGTTGTCCCGAGATCTACGCAAAAGTAATCCATAGTGAGGAGTATTAAATGAAAAATTGATGAAAGATAAGCTGTAGGAGATAGTCTATCGTACAAAAATGGGGAGGGATTGGTAGAACTTTCATTTGGTAAGAGTCAGTTCAGAGGTGAATAGAGACTGAGTACAAATATCGTAGTAGTGGTTTGGTAACGATGACCTTGAGCTTCATTACTATTAAGGTGGTTAGAGCGAGATATTCCCTAGTAAATAGTCCATATTACAGTCAAAATATTTATTTGCAATGTAAGTAGGTATTGTGTGATCTTTATAAAAAACTCTTTTGATGAGTTTTATTTAATTATATGAATGAATTTTGTTTCATAGATGGAAAATAAAAATATTTCAATACCACATGAAGACCTACCGTTGACTAGTTTCTTAACTAGTACCAACATATCGCGTGGTCAAGGAATGAAAAATTGAGGCATAAGATTACATATAAAAACGCGTTATTATACAATTAGCAAAAGCAGAATTATAAACAATAACATGATAAACATATATCTATGGATTTTTTACAGTGATCGCTAATAATGGCCAGAATTTCCTCATCTGAGAAGGGAGAAAAGTCTCCGGTAAATTGGACAACTCCGTAATGTCCTTCAGATTGGCATAACTGCTCAGTGCTCATGCTTCAAAGTTTCGTTGTTTTTAACACTTAGAATACTGTTCATGCCTGGTCGACAAGCGAAAAATATCACAATGTCTGAGAGAATTTGTTTGAATTTGATTTGAAAATGAGTGGAAGATTTGTTTCCATAGCGAAATTTGAGAGCTGACGAAATAATTCGTCCCAATGTCACACAGAACGGTGACATAATAAAAGTTTTCAAATATTTGTCAATGCTTGTTTCTCTCTAATTTTTATTTAATTATCTGAGCCAATGGTAGGATAAACCTTAGATTATTCATTTGATTAACAACAAGATCAGAATTTTGTTTCTCTCCAATATTGTATATGCTTTATATTGTAAGTGAAGATATTATTTCCAGGTGGGATTAAGTAATTCACAGAAGATACTTGCTGGACTCTGGTTGCAATGTTTCCAGAATAATTTCATATGTTATGATATTTATTTACATGCAGATTATTGTTTAAAGTACATACCAAACTAATGATGATAAAATCAAATCACAGTATCATATAATTCTAAGAACTGCATTATTTAGACTCTCAACAATAAAATTATATCATTGCCGGAGATAAAAGCTTCAAAGGAGATTTCCAAGTGGCAAGGTCTTTTGTAATCTTTTGCCTTGATGTTGCACTCAAAATGAAAGAATGTTTTGGAAATAAGACACGAGACCCATCCAAAACGCATTTTTACTGTTCAGGGAATACAAACCATTAAACAGAATACAGGGTTGTAGAGGAAAGAGGTTTCTATTAAAATACTAATACTTCCAAAGGCTGAATTTATAATTCCTCTTACAATTTCAATTTCATTTGTCCATGGCTGAATGTAGATACTGTGGACCTCGAAGCACAAAACTGTATTGGGCATGCCATCAGAAAAATTTTTTTAACTAAAAATCACTTATTATGATAGAAAAAATCCTTGTTCAAATCAGATGTAAATTAACAAATTACTTACACAGTGGAAATTACATTATTAATTTCTCATTTACAAATGCATGTTTAGTTTCTTATTGATCCATTCAATTAATTTTTAAATTAAAACATTGTAGTTTAGTAAACAATTTGATTAATGATTATATTCAGATAAAACATATGTAGATTTTAATAATATTTATTTTAAAAAATCTGGGTGCGGTGATGGGAGTCTCAAGCCTTCTTATTTTGCTAGTACGGAAATACAGCTCTACATTTACCTATACCTTCAATGGTTGATAATAACACCAGCATAAAAATATTTTATAATTTCTACTCATTTAATACCACTAAAAAGGTCATTGAGGTGCTGACCTTTTCTAAAGGTTGCTAAAGGTATTTGCAACTGTGGTGTACAAGACAATGGAATTACTGTGTATCTAGCATAATAAAAGAGAATATGAATCATTTTTGAATAATTAATCATTCGAATAATCAAATAAATACGTAATCATTGTTCAGAAGCAAAAGTCAAAAAGCTATGTACGGTACAATACGAAATAATAATGCTGTACTGAAGATATAAAAACGTTATAAACACTCATGATCACCCATTTGCTCGTAGATAATAATATCAAAGTGATTCATTTGGAATATTAATTGAATTGAGTTTTCATTCAGATTGCACAAATAATTATCTCCATGAGGTTTGCTGAATATCGGGTTGATATGAAAGGCAATGTTTTCCAGAAGTGCATGTCCATTTGTGCATCTTTTAATTGCGCCCAGAAGACCCAGAGGAATGTAAGAGCTCTTGCCGAAGACTTGTCACTCAATTTGAATGAAGCGCGCTACGCGCGCGGTGTTGCCGAGCTGGGCGTTACCGTCCCGAACCTCTAGGAAGCGCGCGAACGTCTCCCTATGAACTGATTTAGGTTAACAATTTTGTAAAATTCTTCCATTTGAAACGGTAGATGTCCTTCAAATTGCGCATATTAATTCTTCAAGATGCTATCTATCTAAAGAATAGTTTTTAAAAACAAGCTAGTGCCAAAATTCCTGCCACCGTTGGGTCTTGAACCTAGGACCTCCGGGTCAGAGGGACCGCAGTGACATCAGTTGATGCCCTGAGCCATCTCTCCCAGGCGGGCGGGCAGGTAGGTGGGTGTGCGGGCAGGTAGGTGGGTGTGCGGGCAGGTAGGTGGGTGTGCGGGCAGGTAGGTGGGTGCGCGGGCAGGTAGGTGGGTGTGCGGGCAGATAGGTGGGTGGGCGGGCAGGTAGGTGGGTGTGCGGACAGGTAGGTGGGTGTGCGGGCAGATAGGTGGGTGTGCGGGCAGATAGGTGGGTGTGCGGGAAGATAGGTGGGTGGGCGGGCAGGTAGGTGGTTGTGCGGGCAGGTAGGTGGTTGTGCGGGCAGGTAGGTGGGTGCGCGGGCAGGTAGGTGGGTGTGCGAGCAGGTAGGTGGGTGTGCGGGCAGGCAGGTGGGTGTGCGGACAGGTAGGTGGGTGTGCGGGCAGGTAGGTGGGTGTGCGGGCAGGTGGGCGGGCGAATCGTCCAGCGGGCGGCGCGCGGAGGGCGGGGCGGGGCGGGGCGGGGCGTGGAAGGAGCGGGGCGCGGCGGGCGGGAGGGGACAGGGCGGGGCTCGCCCAGGTAACGCCCACGCGCCGGCCCCGACGGCGCCCCGTTGCGCGGCCGCAAGCGCTCCACTTTAACTAACGCCCCCTAAACTGGCCCGTATTAACAAAAACACGTGTCAGCCCATTTGTGCGTGCTAATCCCGGGGCCCGAGGGGCGCGCGCTGCGGCGACGCCGGAACTGGAGGCTTGCGCAGGTAATTGCTCTCCGACGCCCCCGCTCGCCCTCCCTCGCCGACCCTCGGCCACCTACAGGGGGAGAACTCTTGCGCTGCCCTAACACGGAGCACCCTCAGTTACGTTTCAGTTTATGGCCGTGGGTATTGTGAATTTTTGTTTGAAATTCTCTAGTGAAAGCCACAGGAAAATACTTCGTATATCATTACACGTTTCTTAGTACCAGAAATTTTATGCAGAATTAAATTTAATTCATTTTAGTAAGTGTTATTTTTGATGTTTATTTCGTATGACGTTACGTGAATAACCTTCACAATGCAGGGTATGATATTGAATTTTAGTTCATTGATTTCCTTCCAGAGGTTAAGGAAAATTTATCAGCTCGCCTTTCATTATGACTATTTGCCATTTGTCTCATTCTAGAGATGTGGAGTGTCATGCTCGTAGCATGAACTGTTACCCTCGGGTTATCCTGGCGTGCCACATGGGGGCGTTCTTGACATCCCCTAATAAATAATTGTATTATGGGGGAACTTAGTTATGTCTCTCTATATTACGTGGAATTTTATCTTTTGACTCGTGTGTAGATTTATTTGAAAATTTATAATCAGAGCTACAAGAAAAGAACTCATTCTATTTTCTTTTACAAGAGTTTTCATACAGAATAAGATTTAGTTAATTTCATGTTAGTTTTATTGTCCAAACGTTTTTAGTAAATGCACTCTGCGATGAGTTCATTAAATTACCTACATTTGTGATTTGAGTAAAAAGTTATCAGCTTGTTTGTTTTTCATGATGAACGAGCCCTCATTAATACATTGAATTCTCAGTCTCTGGCGACTTTCGAGAAATAAATATCTTAACCTTGAAAAGTCTCTTTACTCTTTTACGTTTAAATCGGTTCTGGGACCCACATTTGCGTTTGTTTTATATGGAAACTTGTTTATTACATATAAGTAATTACATTACATACGTAAAATGATTACCTTTACTTCCAACCGCCACCACCGGTCATTGGAAGCATAACAAATTACAGTTGTTACATGCATACGGAACCGTCACTCACCATTATTACTATTGCCTTCGCCCGTTATACCACTATTTTTTTCTGTCTTTATTTTTGCCTTGCTGCTGCATCTGCCATCTTGAACGTTCCTTTCGGCTGCACTGTCAGCGGCTAAGCTGTTATCACAACCGCTGCTGCCATCATCAGTCTTCCAGCGGAAGCTGTCGCTGGGACAAGCTGCCTGCCACGCCGTTTTCTATGCCTCAAATATTTAATAAAGGCGTCGAGTCGAGCAACTGCGTCGTGACTTGAGGGTGTTTTCTTTTCGTTCCGTTTCTTCACTTTCTTTCCACGGTTTAATCATCTTTTTAGCCACATCTCTGTCGGGAAAGAAGTTCAGCCTCTTTTACGACGCTATTCACGAGAGTTCGTATGCGTACTCGGTGTTGCTAAATGTGTAATCTAAAGAAGATCCAATTACACTTAGATGTAAACATATATTGAAATTATTTTATAAATATACAGTGGAAAACAATGATTGTTTATTAAATGCAATGCACAAAAAATAAAATATGTTCACAGAACATTCTATATAAATTTAAAATATTTATTATTTTGAAAAACCTTAAATTAATTGCACCGATATATTCGAGCTACGTAAACTCAGATGCCATGCTCCAGACATGTAAAAAAGTTGACTTTCACTTTCATTAAAGTATCAAATATTATTAGGCTAAAAATGTGTTAATCTCAATAGGCAGTCAAATAAAATATATTGCAATATGTTACTTTAAGTTAAAATGCCTTTAATTGCATTAAAATTTTTAATTATTATTTATACCCGTAAATATGACTGGTATGCCAGTAACTAGAGAAACGTATCCTAATCAGTTTGATTTTTTCTTAATTATCTTTCTTGCACAATTAGGAAGTTAAATAAAATTGTTTTTCTATATTGATTCTTCTTCATTATATTTAATAAGTTTTCTAACAAATTTGCATCGACGCATGGACAAATACAGGTTAGGTTTCGCACCACGTTTCGAGAAATCTCTCCTGTCCACATGTGCGCCGCGTGCCGTTTTGGAAATGGAACGTCTCTGGTCCGTGTGATGAGGTTCCAAAGCGGAAGCGGCGAAACGACCCCGCCGACGGCGGACACACGCTCTGCGGGGGCGGAGCGAGGGCTGCAGAGGTGGAGAGGGCGACGGGCGGAGGGCGGAGGGCGAGGCGCGGAGGGCGAGGCGCGGAGGGCGAGGCGCGGAGGGCGAGGGCGAGGCGCGGAGGGCGAGGCGCGGAGGGCGAGGCGCGGAGGGCGAGGCGCGGAGGGCGAGGCGCGGAGGGCGAGGCGCGGAGGGCGAGGCGCGGAGGGCGAGGCGCGGAGGGCGAGGCGCGGAGGGCGAGGCGCGGAGGAGGACAATGGCGGAGCTATTGAAGCGTGGAGGGTTGTAGTGTAGCTTGGAGGACTGACGTGTGGTAACTTCAGGGGATTTAGAGCTACTAGGCTCTACCAGAGAAGGAAATGACGTCATTTTATTGGTATGGACGAACGGGGTGTTGAGTCGGGATGGAGAGAATGTAGGATAAGTCCATTGACAATAAGGTTGTAAGGGGGTGGGTGTTAGGACTATTGGTTGCAAGGGGGGTTAATATTGCAGAAGAGTTTTGAGAGAATCTGGTTTTGGAGATACGGATGTTGCTTTGTCAGATCGTGGAAAGACTGGCGTTGGTGATGAAGAAGCTGACATTGACGTTGAAGGGGCTGGTGTGTTTGTACGTTGCGAGTTTGTGCTGACGTGCTACGAGTGAATGTGAATTGAATTCTCATTAGAGTTGCAGTATTACGGCATGACAGTAAACAGAGGAACTACTACGACTATTACATCACGTACGAGCATTCTGTTAATAGTGAGTTTGAATGCGAGTTGTGATGAAACTGACGGCCCGATATTGCAGTTAGTTAGGAACGCGCGTAGAGGAGCTAGCTTTAACAAACGAGGAGGCGGGTAGCGTCGCGTGTGAGGCGAGGGGTTCATTTAGCATTTTCTGCGTCGTGCCAGCAGCGGCGAGCGAGGGAGGGCGATGACAGCGCGCGGGGCGGCGGAGTCTGTATCGCCCTGTGGCCGGGGGCGGCTTCCCTCCCTCGCGCGCAATCGCCGGCGCGGGATCTCCCTGCCGCCGCCTGCGTCGCGTCGGCCCCACCCCGCAGCGCGGCACCGCTCTTCGTCGCCCCGCCCCCTCCGCCCCGCGCCGCCAGCGCCCACGTTCTCGTCTCCGCCCTTGTCCCCGGCCCCGGTGCCGCTCCGCTCCGCCCCGCTCCGGCCCGCTCCGTCCTGCTCCGTCCTGCTCCGCCCAGGTCCGCTCCGCCCCGTTCCGCCCCGCTCCGCCCCGCTCCGCCCCGCTCCGCCCCGCTCCGCCCCGCTCCGCCCCGCTCCGCCCCGCTCCGCCGCTCCGCCCCGCTCCGCCCCGCTCCGCCCCGCTCCGCCCCGCTCCGCCCCGCTCCGCCCCGCTCCGCCCCGCTCCGCCCCGCTCCGCCCCGCTCCGCCCCGCTCCGCGCCGCTCCGCCCCGCTCCGCCCCGCTCCGCCCCGCTCCGCCCCGCTCCGCCCCGCTCCGCCCCGCTCCGCCCCGCTCCGGCCCGCTCCGCCCCGCTCCGGCCCGCTCCGCCCCGCTCCGCCGCGCTCCGCCCCGCTCCGCCCCGCTCCGCCCCGCTCCGCCATCCCGTCTCCGCCCACCCGCGCCAGCGCTCCCGTCTCCGCCCTCGGCTCCGCCCCGCCCGCGTCCGCGCCCGCGCCCGCGCCGCGGCGCATTTCCCGGTCAGAGAGTATAATTTCCGTTAGGGCGCCAAGACAGCGGCCGCCGCCGGCCCATTCCGAGGGACAGCGCGCCCACGCGGCCACTCGCACACTACGTGTGAGAGGTGGAGAGGCACCTCGGAGGCGTTGGGAAGAATGGAAAGAGATTGAGGAAAACGCTGAGATGTGTTTAGTTTAAGAAATGATGATGCGTTCTCGATATCTCGTCTGGTTTTTTGCTAAAAGGCGGGTGCTATCACGCATGGTTTGGTTAGAAAGGAAATTTCTAAAAAGATTTTAGCGCACACTGTTCTCATTTGCTTTGTGTCGAGTGTTTATAACAAAGTTTTTTTCTTGATAATGATAGACTTTGTAAGTTTTCATTTTGAATCAATAGTTATCACGATTGAATATGTTTCCATTAATCACTGGAATTTCATGACGTTCAAATGAGTTTTTGACAATTTTAATAAAATTATTTTTTATAATGATATGAAGAGCGTGTATTCGTATTGAATGGATTTGTACTGTTAAAACTGCTTATAACTTTATTATTATTATTATTATTATTATTATTATTATTATTATTATTATTATTATTATTATTATTATTATTATTATCACTACAATTTCAATAATTTATGGGTAAACTTTGTTATGTGAATGCTTCAATTAAAAGAAAAAAGTTCCGAAAAAATATTGATTTCATTGTGAGGCGTATTCTGTATATCTCAACAAATTCTATCGTGATTTCAATTTGGTGAGAAGTAATGATTTTCCATTGTTAACTACTGTTCCTTAAAGAAAAGTTAATCTTGTTTCCTGTACGGATTCATTAATTATGCGTTTCATTTGTGACACATTTGTATTCTTCGTTATAGAAAAATTTTTGAACGCTTATTAATGCAACTGAGGGTATTTCTACCAAAACTTTGCAATACTTAATGAACGCTAGAACTGTTTAGGAACATTATACACGAAAGAAATCGTAATAATCGTTCAATGCGGTACCTATGTAATTCATTGTGTTATAATAAAGGAATTTTTTGACCCATCTCAAAATCCACAATCAAACATCTATCTACTCACTCTCTCTCATTAAGACTTGCAATTCTTCTCTTTCTGATGCTACCTTATTCATCATTGTGAATGATTTTCGTAGAGAGAGCGGCATTCTATACGGTCGTTCTAATCGTTGGCGGTTCTGCGACTCACTTGTCTTCTCATCGCGGTTCTCTGGGAAGAAGTGACCACCAAGGCTTTAGCTTCGTGTGAGCACACTGACAGTAATTGCAATCAAAACAATTATTATTATTATTATTATTATTATTATTATTATTATTATTATTATTATTAATATAAGAAGTGAAAAATAGTATCTTCTTTGTCGAAAGTTGTTTAATCTGACTCCCTAACTGCAGCCCTAGGGGTTGAACATCATTCATTGCGAACCTGATGTTCTTCTGCAGTTGATCTTGATGCTTAAGTAAGAGTAGTTCGGCTTTATCTCGTATAGTAGGCACATGCTAATCATACAAAGGTTTAATATTAATTCACGTTTGCATTATCAAACTTTTAGCTTGTTGTATTAATTGGCTGTTGTGACTTATTTAGAGTACATATTATTCTTGGTATTGGTTTTGTGATTCTGTAGGAGTGGTATTTTTATTATTCTTAAAATACATAAAGGAAAGTAAAGTGTATGCAAAAAGTCAAGAAAAGTTTATATCAAATAAAACGTGTAAATTGCCGCGTACAAATTAAGCGGCAATTTTCTTAGAAAACTGAATTTTGTGTAACAATGTTTTCTAAAACTCTTTGTCACCGGGAAAGATAATAACAATCTTAAGAGCACTTATTATTTGAGAAAAATGTCTAACAAACTAAGCTTCCCCTGAATTGGAAGCTCTACGAAATATGGAAAATTGTGGAAACTAGGTCGGTTATGTTATCAATGTGCGGTCAACAACGCTAAAATCGTTCCGAAAAGAGAAGAAAAATATTTGACTGGAAGGATTGGTTGGGAGGTATGTAGGTATGAAAGTAAAAAGCCGAAAAAATGAAAGGAGGAAGGTAAAGAGAAGGATGTATCTGTAGATTAGCTTTAGACACTTTCCAAACTTGTCAGAACTAAATGAAGTATGTATATTTGAAGATGTGAAAATTAGTTGCTAAACAAGTAAATACTGTGCAATATCGTACACATAAAAACAATACAATGAAATATGTTGTTGTCAATTGTATTTCTTGGACATGTAATAACTTTTATAACTTTACTACTCTCTAAATCATTTTTACACAAAATAAAATCGTTATGTTGCAATCTTCCAAATCTTCAATGCTTGGAAATTATAAAATTAATAGAAGGAAAGAAAAGTGTAATATTGTCACACTAATGTATTTCATAAAAATTATGCATATTTCCGCCTCAAGCTGACTTCTTGTTATGGAAGTTAAATTCTAAAAACAGTACCTTACGTTTCGGGGACATATGCTTCAAATGCCATTCAGCTAAATTTTTTATATGTTCATTTACATTCTTCAAAGTATAGGCGGTGACATCTCAAGAAAAAGACAGGAAGTCGTTAAGAACACAATAATAAATTACCTTCTTTCTTTCCTGACTGTTGATAAATTCTATTATACTAGTTCAAATGATAAAGAGTATAATATAGCGTGTATGGGCTGCAGAAATAACACAAATTAGAAAATTGACTTTTAGGTTGAACGTGTTCAAAATGTTTGATCGCTTTGAAATTGAATATTTAAAGGCTTAATAATTGATTAATTAATACATGTTTCACCAAAAGAGTTAAGAAGTTTAGCAAATAATAATTATTATATTACGTTTTAAGATAACTGTTATGGCTCAATATTTGTCTTTTTGTGTTGTAACAATGTTCTAGCACATCAACGATATACAGTCGACTCAGGTTATAGGGAAATCGGCAATGATCCCGTTTCATTTACATTACAAATTGGCATAAGAAGATTCTGCGATAGTGAACCTGAACCCTATAGTGAACGTAGTAAATAAGTCCTGGAAATTAACTGAATCTCGTATGTTATTAGGCGATGAAAAGGGCCTTGAGAGTGGAACAGTGTTCCAACGGTGCAAAAGGCATTGAAATGTATTAAAAGGTGCTTTACGATACTTAGAGACAGAGGTCAATGCATAGACATATGAAGAAGAATCTAGACAAATTACTAATGAAAACGAAGCAAAAAATTGAAAATAATTGATCATAAGTACAATTAAAGTTATTTAAATTTTAAGTTCATGCTGTTAATGAATTTTGCTTTTCCTTTATATTAACAAAATCAATCATTGTGGTGGAATGCCATTTAATTTTGACCTCATTGGATATAATGAACCTCTGATATAGTGAACCCAAACATGTTAGTCCCTAGAAATTCACTATAACTGGAGTTGACTGTATTTTATTTTATTGTCAAAATAACGCAGTGCAAAGTAAATACTTCTTTTGGAAATGTGGTAGGCTGCGCGTAACACTTGACCGAGCCCGGGAGGGCGGTGGAAGGGCGGTGGATGGGCGGTGGATGGACAGTGGAAGGGCGATGAAAGGGCGATGAAAGGGTGGTGGAAAGGCGGTGGAAAGGCGGTGGACGGTTGGTGGAAGGGCGATGGAAGGGCGATGGAAGGGCGATGGAAGGGCGGTGGAAGGGCGGTGGAAGGGCGGTGGAAGGGCGGTGGAAGGGCGGGGATAGGCGGTGAATGGGCAGTGGATGGACGGTGAAAGGGCGATGAAAGGGCGGTGGATGGGCGGTGGATGGGTGGTGGATGGGCGGTGGAAGGGCGGTGGATGGACGGTGGAAGAGCGGTGGATGGGCGGTGGATGGGCGGTGGATGGGCGGTGGATGGGCGGTGGATGGGCAGTGGATGGGCAGTGGATGGGCAGTGGATGGGCAGTGGATGGGCGGTGGATGGGCGGTGGATGGGCAGTGGATGGGCGGTGGATGGGCGGTGGATGGACGGTGGAAGAGCGGTGGATGGGCGGTGGATGGGCGGTGGATGGGCAGTGGATGGGCAGTGGATGATGTGATGGCGGTGGATGGGCGGTGGATGGGGCGGTGTGGATGGGCGGTGAGAGTGCGGAGGATGGGGCGAGCTTGAAAGGGCGGGGTGGATGGGCGTGAAAGGCGGTGGAAAGGCGGTGGACGGTTGGTGGAAGGGCGATGGAAGGGCGATGGAAGGGCGATGGAAGGGCGGTGGAAGGGCGGTGGAAGGGCGGTGGAAGGGCGGTGGAAGGGCGGGGATAGGCGGTGAATGGGCAGTGGATGGACGGTGAAAGGGCGATGAAAGGGCGGTGGATGGGCGGTGGATGGGTGGTGGATGGGCGGTGGAAGGGCGGTGGATGGACGGTGGAAGAGCGGTGGATGGGCGGTGGATGGGCGGTGGATGGGCGGTGGATGGGCGGTGGATGGGCAGTGGATGGGCAGTGGATGGGCAGTGGATGGGCAGTGGATGGGCGGTGGATGGGCGGTGGATGGGCAGTGGATGGGCGGTGGATGGGCGGTGGATGGACGGTGGAAGAGCGGTGGATGGGCGGTGGATGGGCGGTGGATGGGCAGTGGATGGGCAGTGGATGGGCGGTGGATGGGCGGTGGATGGGCGGTGGATGGGCGGTGAGAGTGCGGAGGATGGGCGATGAAAGGGCGGTGGATGGGCGGTGAAGGGCGGTGGATGGGCGGTGAGAGTGCGGTGGATGGGCGATGGAAGTGCGTTGGAAGTGCGTTGGAAGTGCGTTGGAAGTGCGTTGGAAGTGCGTTGGAAGTGCGTTGGATGGGCGGTGGATGGACGGTGGATGGGCGAGGATAGGCGGTGAATGGGCAGTGGATGGACGGTGAAAGGGCGATGAAAGGGCGGTGGATGGGCGGTGGATGGGTGGTGGATGGGCGGTGGAAGGGTGGCGAAAGGGTGGCGAAAGGTGGCGAAAGGGCACCTCTCGCCCCCGCGGCGATGGGGCTTTGGTCCGCCGCCAAATGAAGTCAGCCCCGCGAGTTACAGTGGCCGTTATGCGCGCGGCGCCGCGCCGCGGGCGTCTGGCCCTGACAGGCGCAAGGCTGCCACATGATGAGGCAGCGCCCGCCCCGTCACCCCGCTCCCCGCTCCCGCCACTACGTCATCCGGATACCCCGCCCCCACAGCCCGCCACACGCGGTCACAATGCCGTTTCTTCGCGTCGCTCTCCGCATTAGCGCTCTCTCTCTTATTATTAGCACACCGCCGTATTAGCATTCTACGACATTACCTCTCCAACACTAAAATTCGACAAAACTACGACGCGATTATCCCACACACTACCACATTACAGCAGCACGACCTCACTACCATACGACCACTCCTCACACTACCACAACCCAAACGCATAGCTCCTCACGCCATCGCACCACATCACATTACACCACACGGCACCACACTACATCACTCCACACGGCATCACACCACATCACACGTCACCACACGTCACCACACAACTCCATACCACCCCACCCCACTGCACATCACACGATAACACACTACTCACGACACGACACTTTCACCACACGGCATCACAGCCAGTCCCATTTCACTCCGCACCACACGAAACGTCACACTACATTATATCACACCACACCACACACATCACATCCTACTCATCACATACACAATTTACACCACAGCAATTCGCCATCCCGGCAACCAGTCGTACTGCCATCTTTTTATGTAGCAATCTGACCATTCTCCTTTCATTAACATGCTCTTCGGATTACTATAAACCGAACTAATATAAAACAATAAACAGTGACTTGAACTAATAATAAACATACTAATATAAAACAATAAACAGTGACTTGAACAAAAAGAAACGAAACATACTACAGACACTAATTGCAGTTAATGAGTTTGCCACTCCACGCCTTCCATAAAAAAAACAACTCAAACTGTTCATATAAATGCTCCCTTTTATCGAAACACCCGCTCGTAGTTTCTCGCTTTCCGCCGACTTATTGTAGTCTCTCTGTTCGGCAATTCCAATACAACTTCCTGATACTTTCAACTTCCTTGATTAGTATTACAACTTAGTCATAATACCTTGATAACGACATCTTGAGTGTAACTTCTCTATAGGTATAGACAATCTATATAGTCCAATAAGCATAATATTTCTTAATTCATAACACTTTCACAAATGCTTATAATCTTCCTCCACAGTATCTATCACAAAACAATTTTCTTTTCCGTTCGCTCACAACACGTTCTGACCAATTTCTTTGTTGATCCCATTCTCCTGCCCATTCATTTCCTTATGACATCAATCTCACATATTCTATGCCTTCAGCAGGCTTTACCATTAGCGACTTATTATAATTGAAACTAAAAAACCGTTTTTTTTCTAGAATGCTTTCAAAATAATCTAGAGGAAAACTGCTAAGAATTATGCCAATCGATTTGTTTTACCGAGAAGAATAATGAGCTATTGACCGGCTCTGAAGGAGCCGTAAGATACCCACAGCTATTTTTGAATACTGGACCCTTCTGAATGGATCTGCAAGAAAATGATCAGTTTCCCACCAAGAGTAGACGACGCTTCATTTATCTTGTTTGGTGTTCCGGAACGGGTCTTTTCATTAATTTTTTAAAATTAATTTATTTATTAAATGTTTGGAAATTACACAGTTCAGTAACATACTGCTATTTCATGTGATTTTGCTGGCTTACATTGTACCTTATACTAAACTCAACGCTAAACTTAACACTAAACTACATTACTAGTGGTGTAGGAAAATATCAGAGCCCCTACTATGAACAATTAATTGAAAAAATGTTCAAGATTGCTTCGAAAGGGAATCTGTTTTTGATTCTAGTGAGGAAATCATGTAAAGAGGCCAGGTTGTAGTGGACTGCTCGGTTTATTGTATTTAGATTGGAGTACATAAGATTGGAAAGATGGGCAATATGTTTGATCACTGATATATTCAGTCCTTTATGACGTTGTGTGTTTGAGATGAACCATGGGGCATGTGTTGCTAATCTGAGGAATCTATTTTGTTTAATTTGAAGTTTATTAATGTTTGAGATAGATGCATTGGTCCAGATGGGACATGCGCACAGCATTAATGGTCTGGCTGGAAAGGGTCTATCAAAAAGTCACGGCGGGTGGGGGGGGAGGGGGGACCTACAGACGGACGGACGCAGTTTGCTCAATGACCATTTAAGGATGACCATCATTCCAGCCTTCGTTCTTTTATTTCATGTTCCAATATTGCCGTATGAATCCTACATTTATTAACTAATAACTTGCGTTTTATTTCAGTATGTTGCACACAATATCACATTGTTTTGTGAAGCTTAACATAACAAACATAATAAGCCACTCAACGAACTTCATTGAGATTAAGTGAAAATCTCAATTGATTTTTGCTCATATGTGCAACATTTTAACACTCTTGAGGTTTGGTGCTTACCCGTCGGTTGTTAGAGATTAATGACTGAGCAACTGTCATTTCATTATGTGTTGTGTGAACTGGAATAGCTACATTTGACTTATTGAGTACCAATATAGTATCACTTGCTAAATGGTGGTAGGTTCCAAAAATTGTGATAATATTATAAGTATTATATAACTAATAAAATGAATTACCATCAGAATTTTAAACAGCCTGTTTAAAATTTTGATGATAAAATTCTGTTTTACAGAAGAGATTATCAAGTATTACATTAAATTAGCGCGACGTTTCCGACGGACATTTGCATATCGTTTTTTGTGCAATACAAGTTCAGAATAAAAAGAAATTACAAACATGTTATGCCGAATAGGCAGCATAGCAATTCACAGAATTTCAACATTGTGGATTCATTGCATCCCTCAAAATTTCGTTTACTGAATTATTCTGGAATATTCTTGATATATGCGGCCCTAAATAGTGCCAATCCATTAGTCTTGACGAAAGTAATCAAACGATCTAATGATCACCTCTGACAACTTCCAAAACGCATTTCGGGTTCTTAAAACCCCTTTTTGAGAATTCTTTTAGAATGTTCGTAACGGTTAGTTATGGGTATCAACTGAGTGCGAGCGAGGTTTTTCATAACGTTTCCTTGAAGTTCTGCTGTAGAGATAATTCAATGGGATAGCGTTCCCTTCACTAAGTTCAGCACCAGATGATGTAACAAAACGAGTTACGAAACGTTGTGTAATTGTTGAAATAAATGATTGTCATAAAAAAACTTTGGATACTTTTATTTGTAAATGTTCTAGAGGGATTCGAAAAAACTGTCTGGTCCTCACTAGTGACGCCGAATGACACCATATTTGCCACAAAAAGTGAACCGCAAGAGTAATAGCCGTGAATGAAGGACAGGCAGAGACAGGGTCACGTATACTCATTACAAAAATGTTACACGATGCATTTTGTTGGAACTTTTGAACATGTCGATAATTAATTAATTCAATATACAAGCAATGTTTTAACCTTAACCTTCTGAAAATATTTCCACCGAATTGCGATAGTTGTGAAGGATATAAGTATGAGTGAAACATTCTGAAATATGTTTGTAAAATGTATTTGTTTACAAGAAATGACAACCGAATACCAATAATTTATTTTTTATTGAAATATTGTTTAAGGAATCTTGCATCATTTATTTTTATTTTCGAATTTATACGTAATAACCGATGAAGTATTTTTTCCACAGAAGCTCTATTGTAGTTCTCGAAGTAATGACTTACTTATGTTGTTTGTCGACAAGTAAATGTAATAAATCGTTGGTACATGGTGAGAAGAGCTTAAGTCACTTTTTGACCATTTTAAGTTTGTCACCCAAAGTTGTAAATAAAGCAACACGTACTTTCGTTTGTTATTCAGGGCTTATGTCTGTAAGAAATGGGAGAATTATCAATGCCAAACGAAACCTTATGTTTTCTTGTCAATACTATGTAACAAACGACAAATGTCCAAACAGTGACTCAAGTTCTAATGACCTTCGCCAAAGAAATGACATACCATAATTACAAAGCCTGTTAAGCGACGGAAATTTTGGATGCCTTGCAACTATAATATGAATGAGAACTAAGAGTAAAAAGGATTGTTATTTTTGTTACATTCACCATTCACAAAATTTAACTCTGGGTATACTGTAAAGTCAACTATTCAACATGGTTATTTACACGGGCAAGAACTCGGATCGAATAGATTTCAGTAGCAGCAGGACACAGAACCTACAGTTAATTATTTATTTGAAAATTCCATGGCCGTCATAAATAAAATAAGAGCCATTGTTTAACGAGATCTTTGAATGA
This sequence comes from Teleogryllus occipitalis, assembly GCA_011170035.1. Lineage (NCBI taxonomy): Eukaryota > Metazoa > Arthropoda > Insecta > Orthoptera > Gryllidae > Teleogryllus > Teleogryllus occipitalis. Next base: position 87,220 of record BLKR01003047.1, on the reverse strand, counting down.
GGTAAATCGTCGTTCCAAACATGATATCTCTTAAATTATTTTGTTCCTCCGGAAATTGTACAAAGGATAATCTCCTTAAACATCTACTGTTAACGGGAACAAACCGAAAACTTCAAGTTTCGAAGCAAATTTGAACGCATGTGATGAAAGAGGAGAAATTAAAACGAAAAACCTTTTTGAACGGAACAAATAAGACTCCCAGAGAACTCGTAGGAGCCAGTCGCCCACATATTGCAAGTCGAAACTGAGATGTTAGTCGTCAACACAGTTGCCTTCTCGTTTCTCATTTGGTACCCGTACTCTTGGAATAGGACGGGCTTCGCGTTGCGCGGCGCACGGACCCTGCATCCTGCGTGAGGGGTCGATACTCTGCGCCGTAATTAGATTAATCTCGACCGGAGAGGTTTTGCTGCTTGGCGCCGCGCCCCTTCCTCCTGCCCTTTCCTCCCTCCGTCCCCGTCCTCCTCCCGGCTCTTCCGCGCCCTGGCGCCGCCTCCGACTCACCACTCGATATATCGGAGAATTGATCCGCAGCCATTTCTCGGCGATTTGTACATACAACGGCGGCGGTTCGCGGACCCGTTCTTACGCTTGCCGACTTAATTATGCCGTGCGGGCCGCCGCTGGCGCCGCCCCGCGTCGCCCCGCGCCGCCCCGCCCCGCCCCGCTCCGCCCCGCCCCGCCCCGCCCCGCCCCGCCTCGCGCCGCCGCCGAGCCGCCTCCTAATCGGACAAGAGTAGTTCTTGATGGAACTCCAAGTTGGGAACTTTCTTTCGCGAGGACGCCGTCGTAAAAAGCGCTGCCGTCCTCTTCCGTCCCGTCGTCCCCTCCTCCGTCCTCCCTCCGTCTCCTCCGCTCGTGCTGGGCGAGTGCGGAGGATGCCGCCGCCGCGGGGTTCCTCCGCGCAATGAAATTATGTAACTCGCTAATGTTATCACCCCCCGTTTCGCATAGAATGAGTGGCATATCTTTTAAGTTTAGGGTCGGACTTTGTTTCAGAGAATTTAAGTCGGGGTGTCACCACTCGCTGAGTTTAGCCGGAGAATTGCGGGGCGGATGAAGCGGGAAGATTATCCCTGGAGGGATTGTTTGGAGATAATCGTGTTAGAGGGAGATTGAAAACTGTCGCGTATTGGGGAGTAGAGACTACTTTGAGTCGGTAGGTTTTAGCCTTTTCTTTGTCAAAAGTTCTCTTTAAACATACTGTGAAAATAGGTGAAGATTAATTTTCTTTTTACATTGAAGTTTCCATTATAACAAGAATGAAGTCTGGATGTCGATGCTATATAACATACGCACAAAGAAATTTTAAATGGGATCTAGCAAAACATTCAAATTTGCTGTTTTCTGTCTAGAAGTTTTCTTTTACTTCTTTATAGGTACACGAAAACACTATTATAGGGAAGATGAAAGTATTTTAATTTATTTTTAAATCATCTTCTGTTGCTAAGATTCGTAGTTTACTGTATGCGACTTCTTTCTGTTTACGTATCGTAAGAAAACATCGAGATTTTCGTTATATATACATATACATTTATTTGAACTGCAATTGGGTATGACCCGGTGGCAGTTAATTAACAATAATTACAATAATAATAACACTTAACATTAATAATAACAACAATATGAATAATAATATCAATAATAATAACAATATTAATAATAATAACAATAATAATAAAGGAGTACAATACAAGCCGAGCATGCAATAATCCTATCACAAATATTAAGTATTATAACAAATATTTCACCTCGTATGATATATAATAATTATAATTATATATCGGTGATGCTAAAATTTAATACAAGCTACATAAATATTGGCTAAATTTATTGTTTTTAATTCATTGATCGCGTTCACTACAATTAACTGCACGACACTGCACTGCACACACTACACTACACTACACTACACTACACTGTTATTGCTTTGAGTTACACTGACCAGCACTTCACCGCGCTTCACAGCACTTCACAGCACTTCACCGCACTTCACAGCACTTACTCATTTAATGTCTATTACTATCATATTGTTCTAACTTATTTCTAAAACTTCGAACACTTAGAGGAAAAGCTTTGAAAATTGTTGCGGGTAAACTGTTCCAATCTTTAATTGTTCTATTACAAAAGGAAAATTTCCCAAGATCTGAATTTTGTTTCCTTGTTCGAATTTTGTGAGTGTGATCGCTTCGGCCGAAATAATTTGGTTTTTCTAGTCTAACCTGAATTTCCTTCCAAGCTGTTTGACCTACGTACGATTTATAAAGAGCGCAAAGCCTCGCCCTTGTTCTTCTCATTTCTAGAGGTTCCCATGCCTTTTTTATCGCGTTAGTTCTATAGGTAAACTTATTCGCTTTTCTCTGTATTCTATCTAGATTTTTCCGGTGCGACTTTCTGTATGGATCCCAACATGCCACTCCGTATTCCATGAGAGGGCGAACCAACGAAAAATATGCTAATTCTTTTGCGTTTGCAGAGCTTTTCTTTAGAATTCGCATTACAAAATGCAAAGACTTCCACGTTTTCCTAACTACCTGATTTATATGCTTCTCCCACCCTAATTTACTATCTATATGAATGCCTAAGTACTTGCATGATGAGACTCTTGGGATGATGACCTCACCTAAACGATAGTCTGGTTCCTCATAATTTCGTCCCCGCCCGAACGTTATTGTTTTGCTTTTCGATCCGTTAATTCCCATGTCATTTTTTCAGCCCAATCACGTAAATGTTCTAAATCCTGCTGTAATATTTGTTCGTCAGCGCTACTTTTGATTTTTCGGTATATAACACAATCGTCTGCAAATAAACGCACCTTTGATTGTATGTTAACATGGAGATCATTTACGTACGCTAAGAAAAGTAATGGCCCTATGACACTTCCCTATGGAACCCCTGAAGTAACAATACCCGTAGTCGAAAACTGAGTGCCAATTCGAACTTTTTGTTTCCTGTCTCTAAGAAATTCGCTTACCCACTTCACAACTCTAGCATCAATTCCTGAAGCTAATAATTTCCTGATAAGTATGTTATGCGGTACTACGTCGAATGGCTTCGCAAAGTCGATTACGATTGCATCCACCCTCCCACCCGCGTCAACTTCGTCAGCTAGATCTTGCAAAAGAGAAACGATTTGGCTTTCGCACGAATATTTACTTCTAAACCCATGCTGTCCGAGAAAAATCCAGTTCGCTTTTTCCCATTCGCGGCGAATGTACCCGGCTATTAAATGCTCCATTATTTTGCATACTACTGATGTGAGCGATACTGGTCTATAATTACAAACTTTCGTTTTATCACCTTTTTTGAAAATAGGGACCACTATAGCTGTCTTCCAATCGTCTGGTAAACTTGCATTATTGATTGAAACATTGAATAATCTTAACAAATACGGCAATACTGCCTCCCCACCGAGTTTAATAAAATCTGTCGAGATGCCGTCTGGTCCGCGTGATTTACCGTTTTCAGTGATTTTATACGTTTGCGGAGTTCCCATGCATGAAGCTTGAACTGGTTTTCTATTGGAAAATAATGAACTTGCTCCTGCGCCCGTTTTGGTTTGAATACTGATACAAAATACGCGTTGAACGCATTTGCTTTCGCTTGGTCGCCGTGCAATGGCGCGTTATCTGCGTCTAGAATTTCCTGAATTTCTTCCTTATTCCCCCGGCGTCTGCGGACATATTTGTAAAAGTCTGACCAATTATTTCTTCCTGTCTCCAAAATATTTCTTAAAAATAATTCATGCGCAATTTTCTTTTCTTTTTCTAATTCCCTGTAGAATTTTTTAAAAGTTATCATGTCAGCAATGCTGCGATGTCTCCTATTAAATGCTAGTCTAACTTTTCTCTTTAAACGCCGTACCGCCCCGTTATGTATCTGTCTCACTGTTATTTTAATATTATTTTAAACACAAATAGAGTAAACATCGTTCTTTTTGTGTAGAAGCACAATTTATTTACGCAAACGTTTGTAAACACTAATTTATTTTGTGCTCTCACAGACTTTCACTTCTCTGTAGTACAATCACCTTTGTCGCACCACTTCTCTCTCCGTCTCTCTGTAAGTCGATTCCATCAGAACCGTTGCTCCATATATTTTCCCTCCCGTTACCGCACATTAAACACCCAAATGGGTTTGCAACCGCCAAGGAAAGGAATTAGGAGCAAAAAATACGACCATTATCGTAAGAAATATAATAAAACGTCCGAAGAATTTGAGTATTTTATCGTATTCAGATTTTAAGTGGAATAAATGGCGAAAAGGAGAGGGTTTTATGTAACGCCGCCCGGAGGAATATTTCACGGGAATTACGTTTCCGGTGACAATTGCCGGCGAGGACGCGCGCGCGCGCGTCGCGGGTTCGAGCCCCGGCGGGGGCGACCGCGGAGAATTGTGGGCGCGGACCGCAGGGCGGGCGGTTACGAGCGCATATTTCTGGATTAGCGTCGCGGGCGCGGGGGCAGGCGTGCAGGGTGCAGGGCTTGCGTGAGGTGCCCTCAGGTGCAGCGAACAATACGCCCGCCCCCGCCCCCGCGCCGCCCCCGCGCCGCCCCCGCGCCGCCCCCGCGCCGCCCCCGCGCCGCCCCCGCGCCGCCCCCGCGCCGCCCCCGCGTCGCCCCCGCGCCGCCCCCGCGCCGCCCCCGCGCCGCCCCCGCGCCGCCCCCGCGCCGCCCCCGCGCCGCCCCCGCGCCGCCCCCGCGCCGCCCCCGCGCCGCCCCCGCGCCGCCCCCGCGCCGCCCCCGCGCCGCCCCCGCGCCGCCCCCGCGCCACCCCCGCGCCGCCCCCGCGCCGCCCCCGCGCCGCCCCCGCGCCGCCCCCGCGCCGCCCCCGCGCCGCCCCCGCGCCGCCCCCGCGCCGCCCCCGCGCCGCCCCCGCGCCGCCCCCGCGCCGCCCCCGTCCCGCCCCCGCACCGCCCCGCCCCGTGCCGCACGGGGTCAGCGACCCTGTCGCTACGACACCGCGTAAGCACCACTAGAAGCCGGTTCCCAGGGACACCAATCGACTGGTGTTCGCGAAACTAGACTCTGTTTATAAATTTGTGTAGAATTGTGGTATTGCGCGTTAATTCTGTTTGGTTGTTTCACTCAGGATTTTTTTTAGTTAGCACATTTGACATAATGCTTTCAATAAAGTTACCGAAACCATAATTGAAATCATCAATGCTGCTAGTTATTATTTTCATGTTTTTATATTATGGAACAGCTGAATTTCTTCCAGACTGGTATACATAACATAAAGGACAAGAAAATACATAGTATAACTTTTGGAAAGTCCTATAGAATTCTAAAAATCCTAAAAAAAGAATCCTAAAAAAATACATAGTAAATAGTTTAGCGAAGCAACAGATTCTTTCACCTTATATAAAAAGTTCCGTCTCTTTTTACTTTTGCGTCTCGAACGTTTTTACTACGTGTTTATGTAGAATAGAGAAAGTATTGTAATGACGCAGCGGAAAGTAGAGATATTTTCTCAGAAAAACTGGTATTGTGTTGTCCTAATATGGAAACAGTGGATGAATTCTGTTCCTTGTAACTTGCTCTAACATGTTGTGTAGACGCTACCCATTTTCGATGGGTCCCTCATATCGAAAAATTGCTTTACTGCGAAACATCTGCCTGTTCGACCCTCTGTTGTCAGCACTAGTGCCTAAACTGTTCAGACAATTTGATATTCCAAAATTAACTCTCTCTGATCGATCTGACCAAACTCGAATCCCTGGGAATTTGTAGAGGATATTTTGATTTTTGGGTGCACTTCACACCTAGCCTAAACAACAAATTCAACATTTTCTAAAAAACTTGCACCAAATTTTCGGATTAAACTTTTGTTGAAGATAGAACAAAGGATGCTTAAAAATGAGAATGCCAAATTAGATATTCCTGTGAACGCAATAAAATTTAATATCAGTTCAGACAGGTGTCTGATCTAGACAGAAGCGCCCCCAAAACTGTCAGTAGGGCGTGATTGCACTGAATTGTGATTTTTTCCATGTGTTGTAAATTGCCATGTTACATCTGCTTTCATCACCTTTCGTTTCAATCATCGATCAAGTTACCATGAACTTCTCATAGAAGATCGCCAGTCCATCACATCCATCCTTTACTCAATCATTTCCTAGGCTATAATGTAATTATATACGTACATTAATTACATATCATAAATGATATGATATAATTACATACGTATGCACTAACGTTTGCTGTAATGATTGGTGTTATTATTTATAGCAATTTTGTTTGGAGCAAATTTACGATTTTAAACTATTATCGGTCAAAGTCGCTTTATATAGTATCGTCGCTTAAATTACATGTATTTTTTTGTCATGAACAGTCATTCGTGAATATGCGCATGCTTCCACCACGTCGAAAACTCAAGACCAACGTAGCTCACCTATGCTCTCAGATAGTATACTTTCTGTGCACAGCCAAGCTATATTTAGTCCACAAGCAGAACGAAATATCTTAGCATTTGTCAATATATTAGATTGGAAAATGGAAATAAACCTCATCGAGATGGGCGTCTTTGACTCAAGCTGAAGTACACTTGTTATACGAATATTTACTATCTTAGTATTCTAAAGAACAAAAGGTAACTAAAGCTTAACATCATTATGAATATAATTATCATGTTCGTTCTTGATGGTCTGTAGTCACTAACAATATAGAAACCGATGTACAGGACGCAGCAAAAATAATTTTACTAGGCATTTATACTTGTGCATCGATTTTCGTTGTTTAATACCAACTGGCAATATGTTGTTGGTAAAACGTACACTGATTCGTAAATGAGTTGACAAGGTAATGGCGTAATTTCATGTTGACGGAAGAGAGCACGTCATACGCAGTTTCAACTGTTTTTTGACGTAAAAATAAATAAAAAATAAATAAATAAATAAATCTCTTGCTCTTCATTGAGCATCACTGTTCTTCCTCATCACTTGAATATTTGCAATTTTCACTTACAATTGCAAAATGACAGATCCTGATATGTCTCCAAGAGATGAAAAGCCATGTGCATCCAGGAAAATACTGAGTGATCTCTTGAAGGAAGAATGGAGGGAGATGAGTGGCAGAAGTTCGTATGTGGAGAGTATGTTAATTCGTATGTGGAGAGTTTGTGTAGTGTCTAACCCTGATACCAGATAATACAATTTCTTTTTAGGTTTTTTAGCATTAATCAATAATTTCTATTATATCTTTGAGGATTCCTCTGACAGCTTACTGGATGCTTGTCTCATCAATGTGATGTAGAATATCCGTTGCAAATATCAAGGGCGGCTTCACTACTTGTGGTATATGTGCGAGGCCAGCTAAGCGACTTTCGAGCCTGTATATTTATAGTATCTTTACAGAGGTATGCTTATTTAAGAACGTTAAAGGAGTTGAAATGTTAATGAAAATAATAACATTCAAATTTATACAAAGGTCAATATTCATTTGAATAACCATAATAACTCACTATTACGTAATTCATGTGTTCGAGGCTCACTGCGCAATCGGTGTTTAATAACCATCTTAAATGATTTAGACAGCACAAGAAATAATTATTTACTGTTTTATGTCTTTAATTCATGCCTTGAAATAATTTGTAAATATGACATTGTTTGTTATTCTGAAATGTAAACAATGAAACTTATCTGCTGTGCAAAGTAGTATTTTGTAACAAGTAAACAGTCATAAATATGAGGAAAATAAAATAGAAAAAAGTAGATGTCAGATATATATAGATAAAATAGAATAATGATCTATTTTGTTTTATAATCTTCTTAATAAGTACCTTCTTGGCAGTAAACATTAGGTGTATTAAGAAAGGGAACTTCTCTTTGCAGCAGGAACCGGGCCATCGATGATCATGCCTTGTTCCCGTCGCCAAACGGATCTTCCTCGGATTAGACCTTCTTTTCACAGAACCCCCGCGATATTACTTCGGGAGCGCGAGAAACTTAAAAATTAATATGGCCTAGTTATCGAACAAACTATTTTCCCGCCAAATTAATTTAGAAGTTTCCCTCGAAATTGACGCTCCCGTTCAGGAACCGCTCCGCGCACGTCGCGGGGGTCTAATCTTTTCATTACATCTCGAGCGGTTCCGTCCCATTGGGATGCGGGCCAGGCAGGCCTCCAACAAAAACTCAAAATTTCATTAGGAGCCCCGAAATAGAGAGAGCGGCGCCTGGCGCGCTCTCTCGCACTCCACACGTACGCTCGCGTCACGCTCAGACCTGCGTAAACACGAGTTAGAGCTTCGCACTCGGCGCCGTGGGCAGCGCTGCGATCGCTCGAAATAAAATTTGAACGTTCCGCGGATTTCTCTCGTTTTGCTGGCGCCGTCGCCGGAGGTTGGGATTGTTAAAACTTCGCGCGTTCGCAAACCGACGGATCCGTTTGGCTTGGGAAGTATCTCAATATTTGTCCAGTGGAATTTAATATTTTACTTTCGGTGTGCGGAATAATTATATCTCTTCTTGAAGTTGCTGGGCGTTAAAGAGAGGAGCTCCGTTTGACGGTACAGGCTTTTGGTGGAGACCAGATAGAAATATTCGAAACGAAAAGAAACTTTTTATACCCGTGTCGTTAATTCGAAACGTTTCCGTGTTAATTTAAAAGAATCTGTGTACAGTTGATCGTAGCGTCATACGTGTATAAAATTTTTCTATAATTTTGAATGATACAGGATTTAATTTTTTGGCTTGGTGATTTTGCAGTGGAACATTAGTTTACCTTGAACAATATTAGAGGACTGTCTGTAAAATATGTGCTAATAATTATTTTATCTTCTTTACAAATAATTGAAAATATAACCAGAGACGATTGAAAATGACAATTGATCAAATAACCAGTAATTAAAAGCTAGTAATTATTTTTACTTTCTCACATACTGCTTACCTAGTGCAATTAAAATATTGCAATGCTGCACTTGAAATATTGAGAAACGGAGTTTTTTCGACAAAAGAAGCTTATTCCCATTGTCACACGGCAGTTGGAAATACTCAAAATAACTTCTCGTTATTAGGTGGTGTTTCTGGTGTTCAGAACGGAGTTCCAGATTGTTAATTCTTTTTGAGGTATTTTCCTTGAAATAAATAAATTTTCGCGCTAATGATTCAATTGGTAATGAGTTTTACAAGTGATGGAGGAGAAGTGTTAATGGGGACAGAAATTGAGCTGTTAAAATTTTACGTAACCGTTACTAATGCGAGAGAGTACCTGCTGTTGTGTCACCACCAGTTTATATTCTTATTTTATGAATATTCATTGTCAAAGATGATAAACAGTAATGCACGTTTTGACACCTACTACAATCGCAACAATTAAATAAGATTTTAAGTTATCCTTAGTATTTCACACTCTTATTTAAAATTGGAATACGAAACCCTTTGTCCGATTTGAAATTTCGAATGTTCAGTAACTTTAGAGAACATATCTATCTTTGGCGGCATTCTGAAGTACCAACAAGAATCATTGGATGCCTGATTTTTTTAAAAATTATTTATTTAAGGTCCCCTTACAAACAAGTAGGTCATTGGCGACCACAGTTACAAAAAATACTATAGTTACAAGTACAGTTCTTACAAATACACACACTGGTTAAACCATTTCATGGAACACACATACAAATAAGTCTTTAATACAGATCTTGAACATGGGGCTGACAATGTATAATCAGTGGCTAAATACTATTTATCAGATTAAATTTGGTGAGGAGTTCCATAATCATGTGACCGGAATAAGAAATGAATAAACAGTGGATATCACTAAGGATGTTAAGGTGTGCTCTGACAGTCATCACATGGCAATCAACTATAATGTGCTTGGTGGAAACTGGAAGTTCGTAATTCGGGCAAGGATCAAGATAAGCCTTTTTAATCAGGTAGCTGTGGCTAAGATTAAAATGCCCTATACGGAGTTTGGTTATAATCACTTGATATCTTCTGCTAAGACTAATGGATGTGATGGGTGATAACTCGATATTCTTCTTAATGCCGGCTTTACACTAGCAATAGGTTTCCGCAATATCTTTCAGTAATTTGTTGCCGTTTCTTGCGGTCTTTACACTAGCAAGAATAACACGGGACAATATCTTGCCAGAAAGTTGGGACGTAGATCTTTCCGACAAGATATTGCCGATCGTTTTACATTAGAACTTTTTGTTGCCGTATTTGGTGACGTCACGAGGAAAATTGCGCGTGAACTTAAGTGAGGTTATACCTCACTCCGACATGACTAGTAGAAGGGAGAAGATGCGAGTCGTGGTCGCAGTTATTGTGCTCAATGAAGAGATAAAGAAACGCCAACGTTTTGTGAGAACATGTGACTGTATTTTAAGACGAAACGAAAAGGGGCTTGTGCAAATTCGGTTCAGGAGCCTCAATATTTTATCGTGGACTTCGATTCACGAGGTAGTAAAGTAATTTTCTTTTTATAAAAAGTACAATTATTAATTCGGTAAAAAGTTTTAAATTATCCATTACCTACTGTTGCTGTATTATAGATTAATCTTAAAATTGATTTAAATTCAATATATTACCTGTAAAACCTCTAAAACTCCTACCTCTAAAAATCAATATATTAATTTCAAACTCGATTTTGATCAAATTGATCAGGAGTCTTTTTTTAAGTTTAAGCGCTATCGTTGACCGCAGACGGACAGAATTGCCGTCATTTTTTCGGTTCCAAGAACAATCTCTTCGATTATTTTTGTAAAACTTGTCAGAGGAAGTAATTTACCGAAATATGGAAGTTTTTCTTTAAAAACGCGCTTTTCTGCAGCATTAAAATACTTTCTTTGTATTACGCTAGTAGTATGCGAGAAAGTAAAAATATAAAGAACACATGTGAGACTATGTTTGAGAAAACTGTGAAAAATGTTTTTGTTATTCCTCGTTTCAAATTAACGGGGAGGCAACATCAGGCAAATCAATAGGGAAATACACCTTTTGGTCAAAATCCGGCTTACGGTTCAACCCCAAATCTGTCTGTGGCTTTGTTCAAAGAGGGGCAGGCGGACGAGCAGACGATGGACGAACGGTCGGAGGGGCGGGGAGACTATACTATGATTTATGTAGACGAAGCTCGTATTTTAGTGCATATTGGAACAAGAATTATCTACTTTTTCGTCATCGGGAACCTATAATACTTTTTCTGCACAAAAATTGTCAGGTTTTGTTTCAGCATTGCATCACTTGTTCAATACTAAGTAAATAGTACGGGAGAAAGTATATTAGACAGAATGTTAAATAAGTCGCGCCTTTCCCTTACCAATTCTTGAATCTCCATTGAGAGATTTAATTACTTCCTATTATTTCTCATTATTACATGTTGACTCGTGCATTGGTGCATAATATAATGCCAAACTACTAGGAAAGTATCATTTAATTATTTTTAGAATCCATTAGTAAAAGAGATTCTTTCAGGACATGCGTAGGATGCTAAACTCAATTCAGATTTGGTGTTGTTGACGTTCTTATCAGAAGAAATAAAAGAGGTCATCTTCGTCAACATACTAGCTTTATTAAGATAGCCGGCTTTCGACGGCTTTGTCGTCATCGTCAGTCTCGCTGCTTTCGGCAAAAGTCGGTCGACTGTGCACAGTCGTAATAAATCTGGAAAAGCAAGTAAGAAAACAAAATCATTTTGTCTGATAGCATCAGCTACGTTCTTAAAGTATCATTAATTCATTGATTTATATACTTGAATTAAAACGAAATGAAAGTTAGTAATTGAAAAAGGTAAAAATCCTACCAATAATGATAAATTTTTATTTTCAATATGATATTGATTCTGATTGGGAGAGTTGTTGATTTTATATTTAATTTAATTTTCGATATTCGGGATTGCGAAAGTAAAATGATATCTATAATTTTATTGAATATTGAAGTCAGTGATACCACCAAGGTTTTCCCCAATGGCAGAATTTAGATATCAATGAAATTTAAAAAAAAATTAAAATCTCGGATATTTCAAATAAAAACGTCATTTTTTCAAAATTATCGTAAAGAAATTACAAAGAAGATGCTAAACAAATTAAAAATACTGTTTAACATTAAACACCAAAGAAAAAATGGAACTTTTCTTAAAATAAAAATTAAGTAAATATTAGATAACTACAAACTATTTACAAAATCAAATTTAATCCCGTTAGTTCCACGAATTAAGTTGATTCAGTGATCTTTTTGAGCACATTTACAAGAAGACTGTTGTAAATTTTATTATGAGCAACTTTATAGTAAAAGTTCGTTTGTTAGTAAAGTATTAGTGTTAGAAAAACGTCCAGTTAAATAATTCACCAGTCTTGCTTTAATAGACACCAGATATGTAATCAAACTATGGATACTATCGAACTACTAAAATATATATAAAATATGGTCCCAGTTAATCAACTAATCGTCGGACATGGCGGTATGTGCGTTGTTCGCATCAAACGTTTGTTGAATTTTATATTCTTCATACATATACGTTCATATCAGTATACACATCAGGTTACTTACATGTTTCTTTATTTGTTATAAAGCTTCGGACAATCTCTTGTTTGTCGGTCTGTATATGGTATTGTTGAGATGAAGGGCCGCGGGTTCGAATACCGCCCCGGCCTGGTATGTTGGTGTGTTCCGCTACCGTTACCTCAAAGCCAAATTACAGTGGTCGCTTTACGACCATAGAAACTGAAAATCCACCTTAAATATGTAAAAAAAATATCTCATGTTCCAACTTGCATATAATTCATATTAATATTAATAAACATTACAAAATATTGAAGAGATTGAAAGAAAAGTATTCAACCTTTAGCCACGTGAGATGTGCCTACGGTTGCAGTATTGTAAACATTATTGTATGTTGATACAATATTAGTGATGACTTTTTGTTGAAATATATGATTTTTTGCAGTGTTATTGGAAATTATTTTATTTGATATTTCAAAGTTTCAATAATTTCAACTTCCTCACTCGCAAAATAATCAGAAATAATATTTCTAGAGAAGTACGTATTGCATCTCTGTTAGTACCTGTGTGTTCTCTGTGCGGTTTGTTTACTAATTTATCTCAAGCCATTCTTTTATCACTTTCCGATCCCACGTGGGTTCTTTTCGTTTCTGTTTTGATGACAGAGAACATTCATTAAAGCAATCGGGATTTGAGGTACTTCTTACCTTCCTCGGCGCATGCCCGTGTTCCATTTTGCATTTTTATGACGTACAAGGAAGAGTTACATTGCACGAAATATAAATGTCTGAATGCGTATGGCTTTTTAACTGTACGAGTATATAGTTGTGAGATCACGAATAATTTGAATGGCCCATTGTATATCGTTCATTTTTTATTCGTTATTTTGGTTCTTTCTTTTCCTTTTTGTATTTTTGCTTCGTAAATTTAAATGATATCCTTATATTATAATAACATGTTGAAAGTTTACAGGTATTATCATTTTTGGGGGCAATATGTTTCCAAATGACTGTATTTATCCGGAATCGTAATAAAAATAGAGAAGAGCAGAAAGGTTGCTGAAAAAAAATGTATCCCAAAACGTTATACCATCTACATCTTATACTGTTTTCAACAATTTTTATAAATAAAACAATAAAATGCGCATCGTCGAATAGCTAACTTTGAAATGTAAAATATAATGGTAGTAATACGGTTTTGTTTAGATAACAGGTTTGCCCGAAAATTGAAATCGCAAAGCTGGCTCCTAAGCGGGAGCGATTTGGAAAAAGGTTTATAGCCGCAATAATTCGCTTCTAAATGCATTTGCCAATCCCTTTGCGTCAGCACGACCCCTCTGAAAACCAAAACTCTGCAAATTGCCATTTCTCTGATGGTTTTTGATTCTTCACTGGAAAATTGGATTCAGTTGGGATTATTACAAAACTTCCCGAAGACAAACAGTTGCTTTTTATAACGCGGTTGTTTTTTGTTTGCACAGAGAAACAAAAGAAGATTCTCATAATTAAAATAAAAGTAATACGCAGAAGCGCTTCAGGGCAGGCTCTCGATAAATTAGATCTATTTACAAGCGGAGACGAAGCTGAGGCGGCGGAGGCGGCGGCGGAGGCGGCGGCGGAGGCGGCGGCGGAGGCGGCGGCGGAGGCGGCGGCGGAGGCGGCGGCGGAGGCGGCGGCGGTGGAGGCGGCGGTGGTGAGGCGCGCGGAGGGCGCGCGGCGGAGGCGGCGGGCGCGCGAGGTGGCGGCGGCGGAGGTGGCGGCGGAGGTGGCGGGCGGCGGAAAGGGCGGCGGCGGAGGTGGCGGCGGCGGAGGCGCGCGGCGGAGAGCGGCGCGCGGAGGTGGCGGCGGTAGCGGCGGAGGCGGCGGCGGCGGTGGCGGCGGAGGCGGCGGTGGGGCGGCGTGGAGGCGGCGGCGTGGGCGGAGATGCAAGGAGGTGCTGCTGGAGGTGTGGCGGCGGCGGAGCGCAAGCGCGAGGTGGCGGCGCGGCGGCGGAGGTGGCGCGGCAGTGAGGTGGTAGCGTGAGGCGGCGGCGGCGGAGGCGCGGCGCGGCGGCGCAGGTTATACAGGAGGCGGCGGCGAGTGGCGGCGGCGGAGGTGGCGGCGGCGGAGGTGGCGGCGGCGGAGGTGGCGGCGGCGGAGGTGGCGGCGGCGGAGGTGGCGGCGGCGGAGGTGGTGGCGGCGGAGGTGGCGGCGGCGGAGGTCGCGAAGGCGGCGATGGCACTGGAGTTCGCCGGCAGTCGACGGCGGATACGGCTTAAGGAAGGCATAGCATGCACTAGTTGCGTGGGTGTTGAAGGAAAGAAGTCATTTCTGCCAAGAGTTGTGTTTTTAATGCTTTAATTGCACGCGTAACGATATGAAATCACAGTTGAACGTTCTATTTGGTAAAATTTTGTTGTTTTTTAATTTTTTAATCACATTCACCCAATAACATGATAGATGAAGTGCGATAAGTCAAATTTTTTTCTTCTAGAAATCAGAATAAGGAAATTGTTATTGATTGTCTAATTACTTTATAATAGTAATTACTTTAGTACTAGTAATAACTTTCATGTTTATCGAGAAATTGTCATTCGGGAACGTTAAAGTGTTAATTCTGATTTTGAGAGCGATTCCAATTGTACGACCTTTCTTTGAGTAAATATATTTTTACAGCCAGTTTTTCTACCCTCGAATTCCGAAAATAATAGCGTTGAAGAAAGTGGTGAACCTAAAGAACTGCTTGGTCATATGAAAATATTGGTCGATGATTGATCCAATCGCGGTTTAGTCGCAATAGCTGCTGAGTTGAAGGAAAAGCAAGTCGTAGAGACAATAGAGTCGGAGAATAAATACAATGAAGGTGTTTGGGATGTTTGGGAGATGAGGAAAATTGAAGACGGAGAAAGTGTGGTAGATGTTAATATAGGGGTGACACTAGATTTACCGCGTGGATAACCGCTTTGAGGGTGGGTGTTTTCTCTGGAGCCGTAGGAAAAGCATCTTCTGGATGGGGCTTCTCGGATCTAAACAACGATCAACTAATGCCGCCACAGTTAACACCATGGTGCTCGAAAAGCAGATGCCGAGCGCATGGTGATATTATCTTGAACGTCATAGAGAGGGGGAGAAAGGTCTGGTGACCGTTGGGTATTCAGGGGAACACCTGACAAAAAATGAATTCATTAACGGAGAAAAACTGTTTTTTAAAGGTGATTTCCGCTACGTATAGATACGATGTAAGTATAAGTGTGCAGCAGAAGGCGAACTTGGTGTGATGGTGGCAGAGTCGGGCAGGGCGAGGGTCAGGGACGAGGCAACGAAGGAAGAGGCGGCAAGCGAGGGCGATGGAGGGCGTGATGGGCGGAAGATGATGAGGTGGAGGAGGAGGAGGTGGAGGAGGAGGTGGAGGAGGAGGAGGAGGCGGCGGCGGCGGCGGCAACAGAGGAGGATGAGGAGGTTGGGGAGGCGAAGGAAGAGGAGAGGAGGGGACGAGGAGAGGAGGGGACGGGGAGAGGAGGGGACGAGGAGAGGAGGGGACGAGGAGAGGAGGGGAGGGGAAGAGGGGTGAGGAAGAGGGGGGAGGGGAGGAAGAGGGGGGAGGGGAGGAAGAGGAGGAGGGGAAGGAGGGGGAGGGGGAGGGGAGGGAGAGGAGGAGGGGAAGGAGGTGGAGGGGAGGAGACGCAGGAGGGGAGGCGGGAAAAGGGGGAGGGGAGGGGTGGAGGTGGAGAAGGGGAGGCGGTGGAGTAGGAGGAGGCGGCGGCGGCGTGCGTTTGCAGGGCGTCGCGAGCCGAGACAAATAGGGGGCGCCACAAAACAGGCGAATGAGGGGCCGCGTCGCAGCGCGGGGGGGGCGGAGGCGATTTCCCACTTTCTTAAAAGCCCAGAAGGCGCCTGGACGTCACATAAAGATCTAGAAAAGTCCTCGAGAATGTAATTATGGAGATTTAGAACGAAGCGAGAGTCCGTCCTTGCTCCGTAACTCCACCGTCCCTCTTTTTTATTATACCGGAGGAGAAGAGACAGAGAGGGAGAAGTAAAAAAAAGAGGAAGGAGAGATGGCTGAAATATTCGAAGCCCTCCCGTGTATATCTAATTTTATTGTATTAGCGCCGGTGCTATTGAGATGTATGGAGCGGCACTGGGACCGGGCGGGCGGGCAGCCGTGGCCCTGGTATTCGGCATACTGCGGATAGCGCCGGCGTGCCTCCCCTGCCGGGCATTCCGGCAGGAGCTCGTGCTGCGCGAGGCACGGGGAGTTTTAGTATTGCGAAGGGAAGGGGGGGCGTGCGTTGCTTCCAAGGCAGGTGGGGGCTTCTGAGTATGGCCGTCCACCCTTTGCGCGCGGGCGACGCGCGTTTCGTGTACGGCTTGAGGGCAATTTACATGCAGAAAATCTACTACATGGGACTGCCGGCTTTTATTCCCCTCCGAAGGAAGGCGTACGATGGATTTTTTGAAGCGTGAGGGGGAGTGTCGCGTGAGGACGGTGGGGGAAGAAATTGTGAGATTGATGATAGGATTACTTACGAAATGAAATATTAGAAATATGATTGAGATTAACAACCAACTCGGAAAAATCCTTTCTGAAAATAGTTCATTGATTTTCCGATCAAATACTTTTTTACGTATTCAAAGTATTTAATTTCATAAAAATATTCAGATGAATACGTTCCATTTTAGAAATTTAGAAAGCAAAGTTAACCTCCATCGATTTTCAGTCATTACTTCTGAAAATGTATTTTGTATGAAAATGTATATCATATTATTGACACATTCACAACGTTCTGCATTTTCCGTTTCCCAGGGAAAGCTTACCGAGTTGCACCGGGGAAGTTGTTTCATTTAGATAAGACGCGTAATGGCATTTGATTGGAAACAATCGTCAAATTTTATGATTTCCTTCCATGTGTGTTCGACAACTGCAGCATCAACGGTCTTCGGATGTCGGCAATACAGCAATTACGGTGATATCGCGGTTCGCCGCAATTTTTGCCTGACTTTATAATAACCGGCGTTGAAACGAGTGCAATGGATTAAATTACGGCCCTGGTGTGAAACGGACCTCGCTGATAAAAATTATCTGTAGAGCCACACCCTTCTTTATCCGTTTACTGCGGAATAAACAAAAGCTGTGCGTGGGAGGCGAGCCTCGTGCTAACGGCTGTCGGCTTGTTTCCTGAGTGGTATGTGTGTGTGCGCGCGTTTGGGTATGTGAATGTATGTTTGTGAATACGATGAGGGGCTCATGAGGATAGTGATACTTTCATGAGACTTGTGAGAGGGGGAGACTAAGGTTATGTCATTATTAGGGCTCCCATTTTGATGACAAATCCTCTTTTCGAATAGACAGTTCTGCACATAGAAATTGGGTCACATATGAAATTGCTTACAAATGAACGACAAATAATATTTCAAAATAATATATTCCTGCTGAATTTAAGCACGTTTTCATTTTTCCTTAAAATGGGAATGTATGAGTAGAAACTACAGCGAGGATAAGTGTCTATGAGTGGAGATTAAAGATTTTAACATAGAGTTTGGGCTGCCTTAAACAACAAATCTGTAAATCCGCGAAAAAGAAAATGTGCAGTCGAAAAATGAGTTGTATAAACTAACAAATTATGATTTATTATGTAGGTGTTGATGAAAATTAGTTTCGAAATAAGATTAGAATGCCTAATTCTTTTAATTGCAATATTTATGAATTTTCTTTAATTGAAATTTTATATTTACACTAGTCCCGTCATTTAACGGTGAGATCTGAGATAAATGTAAAATACTGTGCCTAGACTTATGTTTACAATACGTTGCATTGTTTTGATCTTCAGGGTACAATGAAGATATTCTGTGATGTGGAGTTCCCAGAATTTTGAACACGTATGGACCATGACCAGGTGAAAATGCAATATCGGCACCAAATTGCACAAAAGAAAGAGCACTATTATACTGACAGTTATTATTTCTAAAGTTTTTTGATGTGTCATCATCTCCTATAAACAACTGTTTGATTTCATCTGGCATATTGCTCGAAGGTGAACTTATTTTCCCGTTTAAACAACACAGAGTAAACCAACAGAAAACGAAATGACATCACTATCACGACACCTACGCTGACTTTCTCTTTCCCTGTGTCCAGTTAATGTACGTTTGCGTCTTTTCGGGCGCGTGGGCAAGGATTCGGATTTCGACATAACCTGTGAACAACTTCACTACTTCAGTACAACCGAGCAAAACTCACTGTCCG
This sequence comes from Teleogryllus occipitalis, assembly GCA_011170035.1. Taxonomy (NCBI): domain Eukaryota; kingdom Metazoa; phylum Arthropoda; class Insecta; order Orthoptera; family Gryllidae; genus Teleogryllus; species Teleogryllus occipitalis. Next base: position 68,553 of record BLKR01003047.1, on the reverse strand, counting down.
AATGTTCTCTACAAAATACAACACAAAAGCAAATACATGCAAACTGTCAACACCACAATGCAATTATTACACTGAAACAAAACCTTGACGAATTGTAAACAAATCTCAACAATCAAAATAAAGCATCAAGAAGCGCCACCATGAAGCAGCCACTCATTGAAAAAAACAGTTGACTATGGATAAACGTACTATTAAAGAATGATTTAATTAATTAATTTACACCATAAATGTTGCTGAATAAACACAATATAGAACACATCTAGGGATCACATTCTTTCATTTTAAGGAAAAAATACTACAGTCGGTTCAGTAGATGCTCTAAACGAGGCCATGGCAGAACACATTTTTTTTAATATATAGATGATTGTCTATATCATGAAATGAAAATAATACTTAACATTTAAGAAGTAAGTAGTCCTATGAGTTTCTCAAACTTCATTACAAATTTTCAATAATTTCGAGAAAAGAATATAAACAACAATTTTAAACCCCTCTTCGAGGACTTTTATCTCATTTCTGAAAACATTTGTGTCGAACCTAAATTGAGAAATTAATCTAAATACCTAAATTGAGAAAATAATTAACATTTCATAATTGTGAAATATTTTGTTTACTGTTTACACGAGTGAGAAAATTGTATGTTTACACAAGTTTTCGTAGGCTTGCAGGTAGTCAGTGAACGTGAGTTGAATGAACTACTTGCACTTGATAACAATACAATAACATGCACAGAGATATTCCGAATGGATATCTAAAAGTGTTTAAGACAAATGAGAGGGATGTAATATTAAATTTTGCATTTTCTGTTGCCAGAACATACTTCCGAAACTACTTTTTAAAATGTTTTTAATATCAAAATATGGTAACAGCTAGGGTTAATGATAATAAAGTTGGTAATTCAAGCGCTACCTAGTGTCTTTGAAACATCAGAAACGCAGTTCGTAATAATCTGAACGTCGTTCATCAACATAAAGAAAAAAAGTTAGTAAATATATTTACTTATCATCTAAGTAAGTTTTCAATGCTTGATGTGGGGCATCATGTATATTTTTCCAGTAGAATTAATATTGTTAAATGACATGTAAGAGAAGGGAATGTCCAACTTGCTACTAATTAAAGATCACGGTAAGCAACTCGAGGTGAGCGCCTTTAACAATATTGTGGTGATTAATCCGGAGCAATTCATCAACGTTCCCTTCCTCCCAAGCCCCATTCGCGTCTCCATCCGTTGAGCGAGAGTGACGGAGCGGCCGTGATGGCGGCGGGGCGCGCGTGCGATGCTGGTGGCGCAGGCGGCATTGACACGCGGACGCCGCGGGCGGGCGGGTGGGGGCGGGCGAGGGGGCGGCGAGTCGCGGAGGTGGGAAGGGTTGAGATGGTGTGAGCGGAGACGGCGGGAGCGGTGGCAGGGTGGTGGCTGGGTGGAGGGTCGCTGCAAACGGAAGCAATGCAGGTGGCGGCAGAAGCGGTGCCGTGCCTTTGGAGGTGGCAGGTGGAGGGAGCAGTAGAGGAGGCGGAGATGGTGGCGGTGGCGATGATGTTGCCCGTGGGGACGGGGGGGGGGGTCGGATGCGATGGTGGTGACGGTGGCGGTGACGGTGTCTATGGAGGTGGTGTTGGCGTAGAGAAGGCGGAGATGGTGGCGGTGTCGGAGGCGGTGTCGGAGTTGGTGTCGGAGGGGGTGTCGGAGGCGGTGTCGGAGGCGGTGTCGGAGGCGGCGTCGATGCCTTTGGAGGTGGTGTCGGAGCAAGCGGTAGAGAAGGCGATGGCGGTGTTGGTGGCGGAAGTGGTGGAGGGGGCGGAGGCTTAGGCGGAGCTGCTGTGGCGGGCGAGGCGGGCAGTCGCCGACAAGCGCGTGCGTCTCTGTAGCGCAGGTGTGATGGCCGAATTAGTCTCGTAGACGAGCGCGCATCGTATCTGTAGGCGGCGGGGCCGGAGCGCGCCCCGTGGTCAAACACGGAGCCCTGATTGATTCGGGCTCCTGAGAGGCAGCGGGCATCTCGGGGGGTGGGGGTGGGTAGAGCCGCCGCCGCCGCAAGCGCAGCCGCCCGTTGCTGTGCGTGCGTGATGCACGGTGCAATGCCAGCGCTCAGCCAGGAAGCCGTTGCGCCCAGCTGTCTCTGCCTCGCCCTCAGCGCCGCGTCTCGCAAAGCCCACTTCATTCGAAACTATTGTTTTATCTTTGAGTCTTGGTCTTCTGCCGCTCTGGAGCTTTTGAAATTTTAAGTCCTTGGCCATCGATTTCTACGTCTGGAAAATATTTCCTAAACCAATTCGGAAAATAAAAGTGGTCAACAAAATGTTGGTTGCACTGTTATCAACAGTTGTTTTTAACCAATAGGAGGGTACTTTTTTTAGATCTGAAGATAGTTGGAAGTTCTAGGCTTTTGCAATACACATTTAGCAAAATTTCAATATTTTGTTTTATACTCTGTGAGCTTATAGGGTGCGGGAAGAAATATAAGATTAAATTATTTAAATTAGCTAGATTTATAAACATTATTCTCAGGAAAACTGATTTGAGTGAATATGAAATGGAGTGTGACCGTCATTTTACTTCCTGATCATGAAATCCTGACATGATAGCTAAGAGACTGGTAGCTGCCAGCTATTTCACTTCCTAGGAAGTTTCGCTTGCTGAACTTTCGTTGTTGTACATTTTTTCTGGAAAGTTCTTAAATACGCACAACACACAAATCTGTCGTTAATCAAGCACACTTGTCTTGATCTTCTCAAGTGACAAAACAAGTCGAGTCCTGATTGTATGTTGGAATAATTCATTACCTGTATTTAATACTTTGACAAACTATTTCATCAAACTCAGTGTGATATAGATTGGAAGAAAATGATATTTTTCAATTGACAATTCAATCACTGACAATACTTAGCTTTCCTACTTGTACAGACTCACGTTCTGGCCTCTCCTGGCTGCAGGCTTGTCTCGAGATCGATTGTCCTATATGCAAAGATAGCAGCGATATTTCTAAATTATGGCAGTGGAACCCCTAGAATCAGTTATTTCAGATTTTCAATCGCAAATTTAATATAAGTACGCTCCTCTAGTAAAACGTAGAATGGCCCACTAGAACAGGTGCAATGACATCACATCAGGTTACATGTAGAACTATGCCTCTTAAAACTCGTGTCGTCAAAAAATTCACATGTATGGACATGAGAACTTCGTTTTAGTGGCCTGGGGCGCATAGTTATCAAATTATGCGAGATTTTAATGTATCAGTAATTTGTTCCCTGCAACTGCAAACTTTTATTTTTGCTTCCTCGCCTATTGGGCACTTACGTGCTAATGAGAAAGTACTGAAGGATGCAGCGAAAAGTTGCAATTTTTCCTCTGAAAAACTTTTATTGTGGAGCTCTGATATCGAAAACTTGAAACTTCTTGTTCATAAATTTTATAAATTATTTCGTCAAACATGTGTAATCGGAATTCACGTTTTGTGCAGGGGCAGAAGAATTTCTTTGAATCACGTCATATTATTGGGACATGATGTAGCTGAGTGAAAACAATTATAATTATCAAAATTTGTGTTAATATTTGCTTGATAATATTTAGTTTTTTCACCAAATGTTGTACGATTTATAATGAGTTTTACATAAAAATTGACTGAGATGTGTTGATTCGGAAATTGTGATATAAATCGAATTACGTAACTATTAATAAAGACGAGAAAGTAGGTGATATTTTAACTCCATTAGTTTATTTCTGTGTTACTTTTTCTTTCTAAATTGTCTTAAGAACTTATTTTCAAAGTGTCGTCGTTTCCTTCCTGGACATTCTGTATTGATTGAACTAGTCTGTCACTGAATTTATCATAATAGCTCAATTGGCTTTAAACCCTTGAGATTAACAAATTTTCTTTCAGTTTAAGTATATTTGAGAGTGTTTCTGAGGAACTTGTGCTGTCTAGTTTGTTGACGGCACGGCACTGTGGGATGGCGCATTTCTTAGAGATGACTCGTTCAATTTTACTAATAAATAAGCCCCACTCAAGTCTTCGGAGTCAAAATTAATTATATTGCATGATATTCGTACAAAACATTCACTTACAAATAAGTTATAATTGGAAAGTTTAGCTTGCGTTTTACTACAGGACCCGATCTTCTGTATTGTAATATACTTCGGTAATGCCTCTCTATTAACATATAATTATTATTTCCTACTTGGGCACGCCATTGAAACTCACTTGATAATTATCTATAAATATTCACACCGACCTGAACTAATTTCTATAAATATTCACGTATTGATTTGCCCTGCTCTGCTCATAGATTTACGTTATACTGATATATTTATTATGATGATTTTACTACCAATTTGTAAATGGGTATCGACATATATCATGTCAGCTCTTACCTTGGTGTATGCGGACGTGCTATTTGTACAAACCCGCGATTTATGGAAGTTCTGTTAACTAAATTAATTGAAATACACATACAATACATGTTCGTTACTTTACAACACATTTCCAGAAGACATTAAACAATTAAAGTCGGTACACCAATTTAAGTTAAAAGTAAAATATTTTCTGCTGCATAACTTTTTCTATACAATTGAGATTTCTAATTTTTCTTTTGTAAAGGAATTATTCTCCCTTTACAGGTCAATTTAAATTTCGCTAAATTAAAATTAAAATTACTGATAATTTTGCGCGCTTTGAAGACTTCTCGGCTGAATGTCGGTTGAAATGTTCACTGCGCGTCTTCGTTTTTGATGTCATCTCGTTGATGCAAATTCTATCGTCCCGTAATATTTCCCAATGTCAAATTTTAATTAGAATATCACCCGTAATTTTATTAATTCATTCCCGGTTCTCCGAATCATTGTTATAATTTATTATGCGTCCGCGAAACTTTCATATTCTGCGTATATCACGTGTGTGTTTCTATTCGCGCACACCTAATGTTCAACAAGAATTGTTCACTGTAAGAAACATCTACGGTTCTTCTCTATTGTAATTTCGTTCCGAATAAAAGTACATTCTAAACCAACTGTATCGTACCAAGCTGATACGTGTCGGTCAGCTGCTGGCAATCGAAAGGGTTTCAACTCGCCTTTCTATGCCTTTCCACGCCACACGTATTCTTTATGTGTTACAAGGGGCATTGCTTCCTTCTTCCGGCATGTCACTACTCTCTTGTCCTCCCCGGGCTTGCTTATTTTCCCGTCGTCTGACATCTTGAATTTCTAGACTTACCCCCATTATGTACGCCTAAATTAAACGTATTAACATAATATTTACTGAATATTACTATGCCGTTCATGTTAATAAAAGTGAGGGCCTTTCTGGCTTATCACAATATTGAAAAAATATTTTTTTTCCTTGTTCCTGATTGTTACTATAATTTTTCATTGAAATTGAATCCAGCTTTGCCATAATACCGTTTTGTCGGGGAACAGTCTACTCTTCATTATGTAATACATTACGTTATGAACTGTTTTTTTATTTGTTTGTTATTACTATTATTAAAATTACGAGTTTGTTTCTTGGCACTTGGGTCATTGCATCATTCTCTCAGCGATACGAAATCGTCGAAAAATATTATAAAATTGGTTCTTTCACTGTCATATGTAAAACTATGTGCAATACATTTATTTTATATTTCGTACTCTATTGGATTTCAGATAACGTCTAAACCAATAACGTGTTGCAAAAATTCTTTATATTTACAGCCACTAAGCGCAAATCTAATGATCGTTATATTAAACGTCTCACCGAATAATATTCTTATTTATTTAATAAGTAATTATTACACAGACAAATTAAATAACTTGATACTATCTGGCTAGGCTGAAGGCCTTTAAGCCATTGCAATACCTACATACTACCCGTTCTAATCTTTCGAATTCTGGTATTCTCCCCACATGGTGTCTCCATCACATCAAAGCTGCAGAAAAGAGACTATAAGTTATGGCTGAGGAAGAAACCCCTGAAGGGGGAAAACCCTGCCATCAGAAGCCGAGTACATGCTAATCTATCAGACTTTTTAAAACTATTAATTTATTTTCTGGCGCGGACGTCACGCATTCTCCTTCCAGTGTTTGGCCTCCTCAGCACCTGAAATCAAACAGCGCCATAGAAGATCGTCCGCACCATCGCCTCTACCCTTACGGTTCCGACACCCACTCCCCTTTGCCCCCTAATGTGCTTATTACTCCCACAGTTTCATTTTTTAAAATAATTTTTATTTTAAGTCGCATAAACTGCATAGGTCATGAGCGACTAGTACAGTAAAACAATTACAATTCTGAGAAAATTTCGATAGTTTTACATAATTGTAACACTTTAACTTGGAAACTTGCCGATGATAAGATTTCAATGACATTTTCACTTCCTAGACACATTTTTCCGTCTTCGATGTGTACGGGGCATTCCAGAAGGATGTAATTAGGATGGAAGGATTGATAGAATTCTATTGCAGATGGTACAAGAAGGTTGTGGAACTTTTTTAATTAAAAATTAATGAGATAATTTAGAATGGTTTGATCGAATTCTTGGCAAAACAACTTGATCATGACGATTAATAGAGGGGTTTGTGCCAAGCCCTAATAAATTAGTTATATTCATTTTATTTTATTGACTTAATACTTAAGAGTCGACTATGACTTAAAATTTCTTTACTTAACAGTTTACTAACTTAAATTACTAATTAGCTTAACCATTATTTGCTTATTGAATAATAAACTTATAAAACTTATAAAATAATATTACCGAATATTAAATAAAAGCACCGTTCTGTGACGGTGTCCCGGGCCTCAGGGAAACTGAGCAGCCGTGTCGTTGGGAGTCGCCGGTGAACTGGACGCTACTTTTGACTCTGCGACGGACCGCAGTGACACGGCGGCGCTCCCTCTGCCGGGCGCGGTGTCGGTTAACCGCAAATCCGATTGGGCCTGATCGCCAATCGCAGGTTCGCACGCCTTTTTATAACTCCCCGCCGCCCCCAGTGCCGCCGCCGCCGCCGCCGCCGCCGAGCCGCATCCGCGAAACGCGAGCCGGACCGGCAACTCGAATCTGCAATCGATAGCACCGAGTCGTGTGATGAGGTTTCGGTTACACGGAACAAATTAAATTTTCATTTGAGTTCCCCCCCTCTCTCTTTCGGCGTTGCTGCAAGCGCCTCCCATGTTTTCATATAAGTTGAGCGTCCGATGAAATTTTTTCGAATTGCCCGTGTCAGCGGTATTAACCTGAAGTTTTATCGTTTTTTTTTTTTTGCTGTGGAGGTGTGAAGTTGGGGGTTGTTGATTGTGTTAGTTGATGTTTCACAATGTTTTCACGTCGGATTCTGTTATTTGGTGTGTCAGATTGATGTAGGTGTATCATTTCATTTACGTTCTCCACATGATTCTCTGTTTATATAAGCTAAGTATGTTTGTTAACATGATCTGTTTACTCACTTCTGGCGTACTTTACGTAAACTAATCCATTTCAAAAATGAAAAAAAAAGAACGTTTTTAATGCTGTAATGAAGTGTAGTTTGAAGGTATGTTTTTTATTACTACAAATACTTTCTCACGTTCCTGTTGTAAAATGAATAGTTAAGTAATATTTCTCCCAGACTGATTGGTCGATGTGAAATAGTTTCGTTGGCGGTTGTTTAGAAACTAGTTACCACTGTGTGTTCATGTTAAATTTCGTTTACAAGTGCTGAGTTTGCCACTGTTGGACGGACGACACGGAATACTATGTCGGGCACTACGCCAATACGCAGTTCCGAATAGGTATCTTGTTTCAATGCAACAGTGTCTTTCTCAATGAACTCCACATTGAAAATATCACCCATGTAAAATTCCGATTACCTCCATTAAAAAATAACTGTTTCATGAATTGATTTTTTTGATCTCTACCTTTCAGTTGCTTATCTCAATAGCTGATGGGATATTGCAATAGAAAATTCTCTTTCTTAAAATTTAAAATAATATTTAATTGAAAGGAATGAAAGCAAGGGAAAAGAAAAACTTGTAATGAAGAATGCAAGGAATATGCTCAATAATGATAGTGATAATAATAGTGATGATAATAATAATAGTGATGACAATAATAATAATAATAATAATAATAATGCTAACGTATGTATTGATAATGATAATGATAATGATAATGATAATGATAATGATAATGATAATGATAATGATAATGATAATGATAATGATAATGATAATAATAATAATAATAATAATAAAGATTATCGTTACTATAAATTTCTGACGAACAGAGATTTTGTGAAAATAAGACATACATAATTATTATATAATTTATTGGTGACTTTTTGGTGCTAGCATACTTATGAAATGAAAGAATTGTCTCGCTTTCACTTCAAATGCGATGAGAATATAGTACTTTTATTTACTTTCTTCAACAAGTAAAGAATAGGGATTTTCTATTAAATATCTCGCCATAAAGAGGAAACAAGATATGAAAATAATAAAGAAACAGAAAATAAATGTGATAATGGAGAATAATGCCGGAAGGATGAAAGTTCTGTCGAAAGCAAAATACAATACAAAATTCATAATCTTGATATTGAGGATATTGGTTCCAAATATTCGTATGTACATTTCGAAAAATAATTTATTCTCATTCCAGAAAACTTCAATTATCAAACTTTTCCTGGATAGAGATCTTCCATTCTAATGGTGTCTGAAAAAACAAGTGAAATGAAGACGAAGGAATGAAAGCTAAAGAAAAAAAAAACACGGTGATTTTGTCGCGTTCATCGACGTTTCGCCTGACGTCTATTTTCGGAGAAATCCATGTTCCCGGAAACAAGCAACAGCTTACAAGCACTCCCGGACGCAATCACGACACGGGCGGATCGGACGCGGCCGTGATACGCCGGCACTACACCGGTATTCCGATCGAAGATTCGAGAAAATCCGATGTTTGGGTTGGAGCTTCACGGGATAACGCGGCAGCCCGCTGGCGTGCGCGGGTTTGATTAAACCGCCCGCGGCCAGATCTCCGCCCCGCCCTATTCCTCCCCGCTCCGACCCTCTCCCCCCGCTCCCACCCGCGCCGTCCCACTCCAACTCGCTCCGCTCGAACCCTTCCTGCCCAGCTCCAACATGCCTCGACACACTCCAACTCGCTCCAATCCGCCCCGCCCCGCTCCAACATGCCTCGACACTCCAACTCGCTCCGCTTCGCTCCAACCCGCCCTGCCCCCTCCAATATGCACCGACACACTCCAACTCGCTCCGCAACAAACTCGGCCTTCCTCGTTCCAACATGCCTCGACACACTCCAACTCGCTCTGCCCCAACCTGCCCGGTCCCGGTCCAACATGCCCCGTCACACTCCAACTCGCTCCGCTCCAACACGCCCCGTCACACTCCAAATTGCCCCGCCTCAACCCAACCCCTCTCCTCCCCGTCCCCCATCTCTCGCGATCGTACCGCTCCGCACCGCTCAAGCTCGCTCCAGCCGGCTCTGCCCCGTTTCGACCCGTCCCTCCTCGACCCCCGCCGCACTGGGGGCGGTAGCTCAGTGCATCAACTGATGTCACTACAGCGCCTCTGACCGGAAAGTCCTAGGTTCGAGTTCTGACGGCGGCAGGATTTTCAACACTAGCTTTTCAGCTAGGTCGAATTCAGTCGCTGTCTAGAGGAGAATTCTAGCGGCCGGCTGCTCTGATCGGTCGTTTTCCGTGGTTTCTTCGATCAACACCAGGCGAATGCCGGAGAAGTACCCTACCAAACGGGCCACGAACCGCGAGCGATCTTTCCTTCCTCTTCATTGTCCTATCCTCTCCCCTTACAGACACACACTAACATGCACTACACTACCACATATTCCAGGAGACCGGTTCGGGAGCTGAGAGCTTGTCCCGGCTGGGGCGGTGCCCCGCTGGTGGGAGAGTCCTGGTTAGGGGAAACCCCACTAGCCGACGGTAGGTCGGCGCCGGATCTCGCCATCCTGGAGGGGAAGATCACCGCCATCTCCCGAGGGGAAACACTTGCACTACACGTACAGGACTAATGAGCTAAGCTGTTGACGCGCCCACTAACTAACCAACCAACCAACCACACTAACTAACCAACCAACCACTCTTGCCAACCAACCACTCTTGCCAACCAACCCCTCTTGCCAACCAACCCCTCTTGCCAACCAACCACTCTTGCCAACCAACCACTCTTGCCAACCAACCACTCTTGCCAACCAACCACTCTTGCCAACCAACCACCCTAGCCAACCAACCAACCAACCAACAAACAAACAAACCATCGACCCGCGCCGCCCTTCCTAACTTCGTCTCACTTCTCTCACCCCTCCCCCCTTCCTTCCCAGGTTGTCTCCATGCCTGGGGGCGGCGCGCCATCAGCGGGTGTCGATGAAGGCAGCCATGAACGAAGATTGCGCGGTATGGTTGTGGCGAGGTTTCTAATTACATTATGCTCTCAGCGCGTACACCACGGATTTTTCGTACTAAAAGCGGATACATGTACTGTTAGAATCTTGCCACAGGTGTAAGAGAAGTAAAAACGGAATAAAATTAAAACATTTAAGATCCGATGTATAGTATTTCAGAATGAATGAGAAAACGTTTGATGTAAAAAAGGGATACGAGACTCTCCGCCACCGACAGTTGGCATATGCACCGGTGTTGGTGTTGGTATGCGGAAATGAATTAAGAATCTTAGCAATGGTGGTAAAAGGAGATTCACAAGAACATTTATAGTTATAAGTAAATGTTCCAGAAAATATTCCGAGTGAAACTTTGAATTTTTGCAAAATATGAGTATTTTTGGTGTAATTTGGTGACACACATAGTTGCTCGCTCCCAATTTACTGGGCTTCGTGAACGTAAATTGAAAGGTGTTGTTACGCAATTGGATGCTACACAAGTTAGAATTTGTGTTTTATTTCATATTTCATTTTATTATTTTTCATTATATTTATATTATATTTCAAATTGCATCTTTTAATTGTGTTAAATGTGAAAACAGATGTATGATTTTGCTATGCTAATAAGATGTAAATGAAGAGTAATTCAAGTAAAAACCGAGTAATTTTGGTGAATATAAAAATGTTATATTTAATTATTTATATTTTTCTATCCATTTAATTTCTTGCTTGTTATCAGAAATACTAATTGGCAAAATGTATGTCCCAAACAATTTAAGGGTTCCTTGGTTCTTGTTGTAATCTATTGATGTAACGTCTTTGAGTAACAAAATGCGATAATGGCTGCCCTTTTGTTGGCGTTAAAATAAACTAATACTTTTATATAATTGGGAAAATATTACAATACTATAGTGTTTAACGCTTACTATGATTTATTTTCCGATATATTTCTTTGTTTGTTTTCCAACGCTTTCGGTATCGTATTATTTATGAATTTTAATTATTTTACCTTTCGCATACTGCTTACGCAAAATATTGTAAGGCTAAAAAACTCATCGGATATGTTCGTGAATACACTGCACACCTTATATAATGAATTCAATACCATGAATATATTTTCATTTAAAGTTTTGAATAAAAAATCTATTGCTTGAAACTATTTAATTTTCGCACCAAATGTTCTACGATTTCAAATGTGTTTTACAAAAAATGATGACTGAGGCGTGTTAATTCGGAGAGAAAGTGTGGTATAAATAGTATTACATAATCATTACTAAAGGCGAGAAAGTACGTGCTGTTTTAGCAACACTAGTTTTGCTAATGATTTTGTTGGGTAATGATGTAACGGTGTTCTTACGTATAAAAGAAATAGTAAAAATCATATTTTCAGAGATTAAAAAATTAATTAATTTAATATTATTTTAATGCGAATTAAAACTGTGACGAACACAACTGCAGTGTGAATGACAGCAAGCAAAGCGAGATGAACAGAAAGATGGGAGAAACAACATAAAAGCGAAAGTTTGTATTGTGAGTTTGTGGATAGAACTAATACTCAAACATACAAAAAACACACTGGCAGCGGTAGCGGCAAGATTTAACAGTGATGCTTCTAACTCGGGAGCGTAACCCGTTTCAATCAGGGTTTTAATATCGATATTTAATCAAATATTGCACACGCCCGCAAGCAAATATGTCGGAAATGATCGGCCTCGGAAGCGGAGATATTGCGTGGTTGGGCTGATTTTTAACCGCCTGAAGCGGCGAGGCCCACCTTTGCAATACACGTTTGAACTTGCGATCTCAAATTTCAACTACGAACTTTGTGTGAATACTGATTAAAGTTAATGGCTACCTTTTTTGTTGATGTTTGTGGATAGAGTTTGTTTTCCATTCAGAAATTTGTTTGCTTTTCGTGTTTTTCTTCGTGTTCCTGTAAGCGTAATTGTAATGACGTCCTAGCTAATTTTTGTTTTTTTGTATTAAATTTCATTAACTTCTAAGTTTTTAAACTACTTTATGATCTTTTTGGTCACAGTGAGCGAGTAAAAAATGGTGTTTTGTTGGATTTCTTTAAAATAAAAACAATTTTATTCTTTTCAGTTTTTTTTGCAATTTACAGTACACATTTGAAATTGCGATCCAACATTTAAACGATCCCTGTATGAACACTTTATTTAATAATCTTAAATGCTTTACTGGCGAACAAGGAATAAAACATATAAAATTAAAAAAAATCACTATCAATCGATAAACACAATATTCTACTTCTGAGCTTGCTGAATAGCACAAATATATTGTATCGTAGGTATAATGGAATACGGTTTCGTAGTTTCCTCTCTCTTCTCAAAGCCTAATAATTTAAGAAATATTAATTGAAAACCAATTGAGAAAAATTGTGAATCATAGCGACACGCGTGATTGGTTTATTGTACTTACTGTTTTATTTTTATTTAATTGTGAATCATAGCGACACGCGTGATTGGTTTATTGTACTTACTGTTTTATTTTTATTTATTTATTTATTTATTTAGTCAAAAAAAGTCAAAATCTGTATGTGACGTATGGGGGAGAAAATCATCTGCGCACGCTTTCTTGAGTTTCAGAATCACTTCCCAACAATTTAACTATTAATAGTTGAAAGATGAAAAAATAATAGTTATAATAATAAATTTTAAAAAGTGAGAGATTAACATTTCAAAAACATAGATATTTTCGTTGCCGAATTATAGAAAACTTATTAGTAACGGTAAACGAACGGATTTGATTTTTCTCTATTGCTAACAAATAGAAACTCACCCTAAGCTCTACTACCATTACAAGCACAAGAAAAGCTCAACAAAACGTGCGCATAGTGAAGCTACATTTACGCCCAGAAGCAAATCAAGGGGCCATCTCAGCATTTACTCAATTTGCTGTTGTTGCTATTCGTCGTGCCCTTGTTTTTACAGAACGCCGATCCGTTAGGTGAAGAATTCTATTTAAGAGTAATTTCTTTGTCTACAAATTTTCGTCCTTCATTAAGGGCAGAATATCTTGAAAACATAAGAAAGACAATGTTCAGAGAGAATATGCCTAGCGGACTCGGAACTTTCTAGTAAATTCTATTCTGAGTTCTGAAGATGTGATAAAAGTTTGATGTTTTGGAAAGATGAAGAGAAAAGCTGTCATTCAAAATGAGGATCATAAAACAAAGTAATGCGGGAATTGTACAAATTGTAAAGGTATATTATTGAGAAAATGAATAAATATTTTAAGAAATACAATCATGAAGCCAACAACTATGTGGGTTAATAACTGAAGAAAATTTACATTACATCCAGAATTAAATATAAATGGTGATAGTGAATTTGTAAACTTTCGGACAATAGCTTTCCATTAATTATTTTTTTAAGAAATAGGCTATCGCAGGTATATCTAAATTGACATGATCAAATGAACCATGTGGTAAAGTTGTGAACAAATCTATGTCTATCCAACTATGCAAGTAAATTTTCACAGTGTTTACCGGCTAACCCTGCTGTACTGTTGAAATTTATTATACGGCTATTCTGATCGAGTCTCTGTATGACCCGTTAAGAATTATACTAATATGTTATTTTAAATTTTTTATAAATTAGCCTAATAATTTGATCAAAAATAATTTGCATGTGCTTACAAACATGTATCTTGCATGTACTAAACAAAGTATTTGTTTTGTTGTCATTAGTTGGCCACAATTTGCGATGAGCTCGTTTGGTATTTCTTGACGCTGTGTGTCCTGAAGCGATTATTGATGATAATTGCATTGTTACAAAAATGTTGCGAGACTTTTCAGCTCGTGGCATGTTTTCTGGATGCAACATGCTCTCAAATGAGGGACTTACCCAATTCTTGCAAAAATAATATTCTTTTTGTCAATGTCTTCCCATTCCAGTCGGGGTTTATTTTAGTTTGCATGTCGAAGGTATAATAAGCAGAGATGTTCAGAATGTTACAAAATAAAATCATATGATAACAATGTCTTTCTCTTACAACTGTGTTTGTATTTTCAAGTTGATCTAGAGTATCAATGCACCTTTTGTTGCGTTGTAATGCAAAGTTTTTGCAGGTTTCTCGCCTCTGTGGTGCTAATTGCTTTGTCTCGCTACTACGTACTCATAAGAACTGCGTTCCCGTTCTTTTCTGGAACACAGTTTACGATAGTAGCGTCTCAAGTTGATCTAGAGTATCAATGCACCTTTTGTTGCGTTGTAATGCAAAGTTTTTGCAGGTTTCTCGCCTCTGTGGTGCTAATTGCTTTGTCTCGCTACTACGTACTCATAAGAACTGCGTTCCCGTTCTTTTCTGGAACACAGTTTACGATAGTAGCGTCTGGCGTAAAATAAAAGGTAGAGCTGTGGACGTCTTTATTGGCCATTTTTTGTGGATGTTCTATTTTTTTCTTTTAACGTTTTGTGCCCAGAATTGTCATTTTCCTTTTTCGCAGGTACTTTTCTCAATTACACGACGTGATGAAATTGTCATGCGCATGGTTATGTCCCTTAAATTAACAATTTATATCAGACAACTCCATGCTCTGATTTTTTTTGTTTTCTCTCCAGGAAGCTTACCTGAGAAAATATGTGTTTTCAAAAATTTAAGACGTCTTACTGTCTCATAAAATTCGAATATCAATGCAATATTTTGCTGGTTTGCTTGGTATATATTATTTGAAAGGACAACGTCTTTGAAATGCTACCAATTTTTCTTCCACAGTTACATTTTATTCCGGAAAGTACAATTTTGGAAGAACTTAGCTTCCGTCTTGGAAGAACTTTCAACTCCTGTCAGATTATATAAACTTTTCGCCTTTTACCAAAGATAATATATAACATTTTCCCAAATTCGTCTAATAGCAAGTTTGTCAGATATCTCCTTTCTTGCCTTGTGAACTTGTTATCAAATCGAATTAGGAAATATCATTAATGGCGAATGGTGGGTTGAAAACTTGGGGAGGCACAGGCAAATTTAGGCACGGAATCATATTGTGAAGTTGAAAGTCAATGACCTTTGTTTAACTGGTCAACTGTTATTGGAGATATTCGAAATAAGATGATTGGATTTAATATTTCTCTTCGTTTAAGATTACTTCTCTGCAAAAACGGCACTTCCAATAAAGACTTTATTGTATCCACTGAAATACTGGGTCTGCCACATAACCACCTTCGCAACCACAGACTGAAACCGCAACACGCCTTCACAGGAGGAGACCAAACCAATAAGCCTCCGTTCCAAACCAGTAAGTGCAAATATTTTACTGGTATTATTTATTCCTATTTTATCAACTTCGTGCTTACAGATTCAGATATCTCCCTTTACACATCTGAGTGAGCTTGACAAGTTCTTTGGATAATTACTCCTATTAAATTAGTTAGTTATATTTTCCCTAATGACGTAAAATAGTGTACACATGTTGAAAACGCATGCTCTGAAGACCACGCCCTTTCGTAGTACCATGTGCCTCGTGGGCTCTTAACCAGACCCCGTGAGAATCATCTTAGCTATCCTGAACAATATTGCAGTGAATGGAAATAGCCACGAGACAGTTACAGACAAGCAACTCCGCGGAGAACGTTCTGGCACAAAATAGATACTTACTAAAGATACTACAGAATAATAATTACTATACTATATCACAATTACTATATATACTAAATAATAATTACTATACTATATCACAATTACTACATATACTAAATAATAATTACTAATTACTATAGAATAATAATAGATACTACAGAATTGTGGGAATTCTGATTTGGTGTTGTTGACGTTCTTATCAGAAGAAATAAGAGGTCATCTTCGTCAACATACTAGCTTTATTAAGATAGCCGGCTTTCGACGGCTTTGCCGTCATCGTCAGTCTCGCTGCTTTCGGCAAAAGTCGGTCGACTGTACAAAATCAGATACTACAGAAAGGAAAGTAGATGTTTCTTTGATCCTCAGTGAGGTACCGCGCAGCGCGGACCGCCATTTTGAAACTGAGCAAAGGAACCACAAGTGTCAAACGCCTTTTTCTCAAAAACGGCTCCAAATTCTTTCTTCTTACTTTTTCAACGGGTAGTGCTGATTGCAGTCTTTATTTTGACCTAACATTAATTTTGGTGTATTATTTTGTTTTAAAAAATTATACAAATGTAATGTTTTAAAAATATCTCACGCCGTTAATATGCACATTTACAGCTATTTGTAAACACTATTGCATTTGTGTGATAAAGTACTTTAAATGACTTCAAATAAAGTTTTCCGAAAACTAAATATTTATGCACTATTAGTTATGTATTTATAATTTTTTACCTTTTTATATCTATTTTTATTAATATTTGCGTATGTGCGATATTAATATTTGTCTTCATTAAGCAAATGTCCCCTCGGGTTACGTATGTTTTTGCTAGTTACGGACACCAAATACGAGTAAAACGGAAATAAAAGACACCTTCACCACACAACAAATGTCGTACAGCTGTTTACACACTTTCAATATGGCGACCATGCGCATCATATCGGCGAGTAGCTTTCCTTTCTGTGTAGTACCTATGCTGTGGTCCTGCTTTGTCCCTCGCCGCGTGTTGGCGGTCAGAGAGGAAGACGACTGGCTCACACAGAAGTTGATTTATGCGCCTCACGATACGAGACGTACGCACGACACGCGGCCTGAATAGTGAGCAGATTTCTTCTTTAAAAGGGAAGAGGCGCGCTTTAAACATTTGCATTTCGTAATTATGGAAATAAATAACAACGGCTGCAGACGGGAGCCGCGGACTGCCTTCACTGTGGACCCTCCGGGCCTCTTCAGCCTTACTGCCTCCTCCGCTCCTCTCTTGCTCTCGTCTTTTGTTCCGTCTGCCTTGCAGTGTTCTAATGTTTCAATGCTATTTGCCTTGTTTTGCATGACTTCATTTCTTTGACACTATTTTCGTCTCCTGTAGTTCCTAATTTTTATGGCTTTGCGTTCTTTGAAGAAATAACCTTTTTTGGCCTTAAGTTTTATTATTAATTATTGACTATCCTTATCCATTTTCTTTTCTAAATTACAGATGTTATTCTATCGCACTTTCTTCGTTTTTTCGCTATATTTACTGTGCAGTTTTGACAGTTTCCTCAAATGACGCCTGCCTTTCCCTGGCAAATAATGAGAACTGTCTTGAATGCAATTTGTTTTTGTTTAGGAGTGCGCGAAAACAAGGTTAAAGCCATTGTTTTCTCGTCTTTAAATTCATTTCACGACACTCGTTGGTTTTATTAATTGAGATAAAACGGCGGAAGTACAGTTTTAATAAATCGGTAACTTCATTGTAACCTTAGCAGTATTCTGCTCTACTCCGAAAACTACTTAGGATCTTTGTGCTTTACTACTATCCGAGACATCTATAACGGTTTAACTTCTGTTTGAAGGCATAATTATGAAGAGACTAATTATGGATTTGTTTGGTTGTAAGTCTTTATTGAAAAGAACATGAAAAATTTAAGAATGAACTTAAGAGTACACTTGGATTCAATTTATGTATTCGTAACAGAAGCAATGGTGTTCCCTAAAGAAAGTCTTAAAGAACTTTCATAAAACCACATCAATGAAAACTGAAAAACAATTTCATTTATGACAATAAGGGCGTTTTTAGTAAACTTATTTAAAATTATATTTTATTTTGCAATTTGTAAACAAACATTTGGCAAAAATACATAAATTTGTGTAAATAGTACTTGAGAGGAGTAAAGTATATTGACTTCACTAATGTTACATTATTAATAGTTAACAAACTGAACTAATTTTTGATTTGATTTGATTTGATAAATGTACACGATTTGATAAGAAAAATGTGTCAATTGTTGCCAGCGCTCATTGCTGCATGTGCCTATTTCTGCCAGCGCCCATGGATTGAGATGTGTAGACAAGGACAGGAATTTCAGTATGATAATATTACGAAGCCGTTCTAAAGACGATAGTGTATGTGCTGTTGTAGCGTCACTGGTAGTGCATCTCAAAAATATTGCTTTATAGTATGTTTTATTCTAAAATTTCATTGCTTACTTAAAAATATGCAAAAATTTCTCTTCTAACGTGAAATATGTTCGTCGCGATTAATAGGTAAGACCTCTTATTAATGGATTGGTAGCTGACCTTATCTATTGTAATATAAGTTTGATCCTTTTCTTTCCACCCTGTTTGTCTTCAATCAACTCTTTATTTGCTTCTCAATTTGCCTGAGTATATCCCCTCTCGTGATATCGTACCGCCAGAATTAGTCTCATATTACCGTTTCACTGCTCCTTGTTAATCTCACCTCCCATCACCTTAGCCGTTCTTAATATTCTCACCGCTCCATTCCCTTATTCTACCCCCTCTCGCCGTCGAGGACATCACCTTCGATCTCCTCGCCGTGATTTCCCTAGCATCATCCACCGTGGCAACGTCTGCCCCATTCCGCGCACGGTTTACCCCTCTCGCAGCGGGAAGTTCCGCGCTCGGCCGCAAGTTGCGTTTGGGCGGGAAGGGTGACTAGCCGCGAACTCGCCCGCGCGCCGCCAAAGAGTGGGCGTGGTCGCGGGGGGGGGGGGCGCCGCGGGCGCGGCCCCGGGGACGCCTACGACCCGCTTCTGCAGCGCTGCGGAGGTTCCGCGTCCGCCCTCCTGAGTGACGGCGGCGAGGCGACCGGTTGGGCGTCCCCCGTGGGTGCGGCCCCGCCCTTCCCCATCCCCCTGCCCTGCCATCGCGTCTCGAAGTGCCCCCCCTAATGACCCGTCCAGGCGGAGCAGGCTGCCGCGCCGGGCCGTCGCTGCCGCTGACTCGGGCAACGAGGCGGATTGTGGTTGGTTGGTTGATTAGTGATTCCGGGCGGGTCAACATCTTAGGTCATTAGTCCCGTAAGTGTAGTGCATGCTTTTCCCTCGGAAGATGGCGGGATCCGGCGCCGACCTACCGTCGGCTGGCGGGGTTTCCCCCTAACCGGGACTCTCCCACAAACGGGGAACCGCCCCAGCTGGGGCAAGCTCTAAGCTCCAGACCGGTCTCCCGGAAAATGTAGTAGTGTAGTGCATGTTAGTGTAAGTGTGTGTGTGTAAGGGGAGAGGATAGGACAAGGAAGAGGAAGGAAAGAGCGCGCGCGGTCCGTGGCCCGTTTGGTAGGGTACTGCTCCGGCATTCGCCTGGTGTTGATCGGAGAAACCACGGAAAACTACCGATCAGAGCTGCCGGCCGCTAGAATTCTCCTCCAGACAGCGATTGAATTCGACCTAGTGAAGCTAGAAGCTAGTGTCGAAAATTCTGCCGCCGTAAGAACTCGAACGCCGAGTTTTCGTATGAGCAGTGTTTTTTCCTGGCCCACATAAACGGAACAGCCCTGAGATTAAGTATACATAGAGCTAGCCAACAATCGATATACTGGATTTGAAGGCACAAACTGTTTATGTAAAAGGGTTTTCTGAAGATTGAATAAATTTATAAAAGGAGGGAAAGGCAGGAACTGTCGCAATATCAAATTTTCCTCTTATAAGAAAGATGTTTCTTTTTATCTGATTGGGTAAAATGAAATAATTGTCTGTTATTTTCAATTTTTAAAGCAATTTGCCAATGATATAATTTTCGACATGACCGATGCGTACTTTTTATCATGTTAAAAACTGCCTTTCCTCATGTATGGATCAGATGATCGGTAATCTCACGAAGAGCCGCTAAGCAGTAGTTGCTATGTATTTCGGTGGATAGTGAATTATTCCAATCCAGTCATCAATTGTCGTTATATTTGACTACAGAATTCTAGTATCACATTTGTCAATTTCTTCTATAATTTTCTTGAATTAGAATTAAAGTTTTAAAAAAACTTTCAAAAAAATCTTCGAAATCGACAGAAAATTGATATTTTCAATTAACAATTTACCAAGCAAAACGAAATATTTTTAATTTATCAAATCAATTTTTGAAAATAACTAGCAAGACGTTTTTATCATTCTTCATTTTCGATTTCAGAACTTGATCTCAGTGATACGCTCCAATAGGATGAGTTTATTTCCGCAGGGTCATCCCCAAAGATAACATTGACCTCCGCTGCTTCTTCGGTTGCCGGCAGAGGTAGCGAACGGCGTGGCATTGTCTGTTCCGACCGAACGCGCGGGTTGCGCCGGAGCTGTGCCTTCTCTTGTTTTGGGAGCCGCGGTGCTCGGCCGCGGGAGCGCGCTGGCGGCTGGCCGCGGGCGCTGCAACGGAGATCTCGAGCGCAAGCGGCGTTTGTGCAGGCGGTGGCGCACGCGAAAACAACGGCGGCGGCGGCGGGGGCGGAGGCCGCGAGCGCGGCGGTGGCGACGGTGCGGGAGAGGGTGGGGTCAGAAAGGGTGACGGAGGATGGAGGGGCGGGTAGAGGTGGCGGAGGCGACGGCGGGGTCAGAACGGGTTTGGTGGAGGATGCGGGTGGAGGCGGTGGGGTCGAGGGGTGGCGGAGGATGCGGGGGCGGGTAGAGGGGGTTGCGACGGTGGGGGGAGGGGCGGGGGAGAAGGGGTAGCGGGGGATGCGGAAGCAAGGGAGGGGGCTAGGGGGACCGCGGGGGAGGAGCGGGGGCAGAAGGGGTGGGGGGGATGCGGAGGCGAGGGAGGAGGCTGAGACGACGGCGGGGGGAGGGGGCGGAGCCGGAAGGGGCGACGGGGGAAACGGAAGCAAAGGAGGGGGTTATGGCGACGGCGGGGGGAGGGGGCGGGGACAGAAGGAGTGGCGGGGGATGTGGAAGCGAAGGATGGGGCTGTGGTGACGGCGGGGGGAGGGGCTGGTGGAGAAGGGGTGGCGGGGATTGGGAAGCAAGGGAGGGGGCCGTGGCAACGGCGGGGGAGGGGGCAGAAGTGGTGGCGGAGAATGTGGGTGTGGGTGGAGGGGGCGGTGGAGATGGTAGGGAAGGGGCGGACGATATGGAACGGTGGCGGGAGCGCAAGGGACTGCCAGCGCTGCGGACGCGGAGGGAGCAACAGATGCAGCTGTAGTGAGGGCGGTGGTAGAGGCAGCAGCTGCCGTAGTTGGGGCGACGGCAAAGTGGGTAGCAAGAGTGGGTGAAATTGTGGGTGAAGAAGTGAGGGTGAAATTTGTGATGGCTGTCACACCAGCGCGGCGGAGGTGAATCTAGTGAGGACGGCAGGGGCGAATTGTGTTCTGGAGCGGCTGTCGCAACGGGGGCGGGATTTGGGGTAGGACGGCGGGTTGCATTTACAGCGGGGTGGTAGTAGGGGCGGTGGAAAGGGCGGGCCTGGGGGCAGCTTGCGAACCGGCGGGGGCGGGAGAGGTTGAGGCGGCTGTCGCACCGCCGCGCGGCGCGGTGGCGGTGTGGAGAGGGCGGCGGAAAGGGGGCGGGGCGGAGCGCGCGTTCCTAAACACGCGCAGGAACGCAAACAAATCCGCGCGCGCGCTCCCACGCGCTTTATCCGCGGCTCGGCGCGCGCGCCCCCACCCCACCCCACCCCACCCCACCCCGCGCCCGCCCGCGGGCCCGCTGTTCCAACCTCGTGCACGCCGCTCTCCAGGTCACTGGTCGGCGGCGGCGTCTCCATGCTGTGCGTGAACTTGAAACGAAGCGTGATTTTGTTAGCTTTATTTTACGATACATGACCATTTGGATTAATTCCGTAATATGCAGGTACCTATCTAGTAGTTTTTATGTCGTATTAGAAATTGCCTTTCATTGTTTTCTGCTTCTCTGCCCCCTGCCCTTGTTTCATTGTCAGATATTCTTAATTTTCAGTAATTCTGATGAAATTATGAAAATGCTTCTTTCTTCAATGTTATTTAAAGGAAGTGACAGTGAGAATTAGAAAGTCACGCGGAATTATGAAATTTTACCGAACGATTTTTTCTCGGTTTGTAAGTATACTAATGTATAAACTATAACTTGGAATAAGGAATAGTATATGTATTATCACAAATTGACATGTTTGGACGTTCTTTTGAATAAGTTGGCCAACAGCCTCTATTTCACTATAGTCCGTTATTTTAGATCTCAGTATATCAGGTATTTCAAATTTCTTAACAGCACCAGTGCATCTTGTAATGAAATTATCGATAGTTATAAATATTTTTCTAAACTTTTATAGGATAAAATAGTGTTTTCATTTCAGTTTTGAAGTGCTTTGAAAATAAAATATTAGAAAATCATAATTAATTATACTTCGGTGAGACGACATTTTCATTTTTGGATATCGATTACATTACATTATACTTCACCGACAAGATCAGTTCATAAGAGGACTGTTGTCGTATGTTCGTTGTTACCGGTGTTGGTGTTAATAAATATATTAGCTATCGCGGCAAACAAGAAAAGAATATTCTTAAACTGAATATTAAAGTGTCGGTAAGAAACTTTTACATCCAGCAGCTCTCTACAAATGTATTTTGTACGCTAGATATTAAGCAAAAGAAAGCGAAGCTTCTTGGCTACAACGACTGAACAGCAAAAAAGGAACCAAATGATTCAAGTTTATTCCTTTTCAAATTTTTGAAAAATGTTTCTTCACCGATACCGAGCTCCATCTTTATTCTGATAACAGCTCGCGATAAAGGCTCGCGAAGAATAATGCCTCCTGATCGCCTCTTGGCAGTTGGAAATAAAATTAAAAACGTAAAATAAACACTACTACCGTCAGTCTTACCCTGTGATGGAGACTTAAGTATAATAAAAAAAGAACTAGATATCCCAGCCTTCTTTCTCTGGAGCAATTGCTTTATTGAAAACATAGTAGTGTGCATACGTCAAAAAATAACATCGCCGGACAAGCCGGTTTTGCATGAACGTCAAAATCATCACACACCAACCGGCGTCCGCGCCATCTTGTGGGAAGTGCAGCGTTTGCGAGCACCGGCAAGGGCGGAAGGTGGGGGAGGTTGAGGCAACAGGGGCGTCGTGTCGAGCGCATCCAGCGGCCTTCGTTCCAATTACGCGGCGCTGGCGGCCAACGGCGCCGCGTTGCTCGGCGGTTCCGCCCGACGAGTTGTGCGTTGCTTTACGCCGCGGCCCCGCGCCGCCCCGCGCCCGAGCCCTCCCCCCAGCGGGCGCCTCCGGGGACCGCCCGCAACTTACGATCAGGAGGAGGTGGAAGCGCTGCCGCGGAGGGCAGGGCCCGCCAAGTGCGGCGGAGGTCGACGGAATTCGACTGCGCGAGACGCCACGCCGCCGCCGCCGCCGTTGCGCGTACATCTGGCCGCCTCTCGCCGACTGCTGCTGCTGTTTCTGCTTCTGCAGCTGGCGGAGAAATGTGGGCAGCGGAGCGTGCGGAAGGCAATTGAGGGGAAGTAGTTTTGGTGATATGTGACGCTTAAGGTGGAGCAATATGTTGGAAACATATTGCGATCATAATCCTTTGTTTGAATAAGTCGTGTTGATAAAAAATTCTGATATGAAGATGAAAAAAAGCATTAACTCTAATATTTATTTATGTATTTATTTATGTATTTATTTAACGTCAAAACAGTTAAAAACTGTGTGACGTGCTGTGGAGAGAAGTGAGTTCTATGCAGGTTTTCAAAATTATGTGATTGCATTCCTAAACCATGTACTAATTGAATTTGTAAAAAAAAATGAGCGTTTTTTTTCAAGAGTTGTTAAAAAACGTATTCGCTCCGATGTAATGAAATCTATTTCTAAGGATAAATCAGCAATAAATTTGGGCTCTCCTCATCATGTCCTTCGTCAAGAAATAATACTTCCTGCCGCGACATGCAGAACGATAATTTCAATAACTATATTTCTCACTGAATTCTAGAAGAAGTGCACAGATAATGAAGTTACATTTATGTCCGGAAGCAAAACAAGGGGCCATCTCAGAATTTACTTAAACGATCAGAGAAACTGGACGAAAAACCTGATCGAGATGGGGTCTTTTGATTTTTACTGCACGATCTTTTTATTTTTTTTCATTTGTCAATAGACGGGAGTTCTTTTACTAATATTTAATTTTTCATTAAAATAACCATTTCAATTGAGCATTCATATCATTCAGAATAGGAACCATTTCTATTTTTATAATAATTGAGAACAACGAACGATTTCCAACCGCAAAATATGTTGTAAATTCAAAAGTGAATTAAAATAACTGGATCTGCCAGCATGATTATAACTACAATTTTTTAAATTTAAACACTAAATTAAATATTTACGTTACTCAATAACTGGTTTCGTATTCAATTGTTCTTATTGTTTTGTTCTCTAATATCATACAACTGCTATTCTTCCTTTTTCTCTGTATAGTAATATCTGTTACAATCTTTACCAAACAACGAATGTAAACCTTCAAAAAATTTGAAAGAAAATCCACAAAAGCGAAATAACTGACAATAAAGCTTGTTGTAAACTGTAAGTAGGTGTAATCAGTTTGCAGTTTGAAGGCCAGTTTGCTGGACACCTCTGCTCGCTGCTTTACTCTCTCTGATCTCCAAATACTAACGCATACAACTGAGTTCGAGAGAAGCTCACCTTTGACATTGAGTACATGTAAAAGGAACTCGCGAATAATCACGCTTCATAGCTGAGGAAACACTTATCTCATAAAGTGCCAAATTACACTCTGGTTTAATGCGCACTTGTAGAGTTCCCTTCATTACCCTTAAACGTCGGACGGCGCATACGTACCCTACTAAAGTTTGAATGAGCAAAGAGTTTTCCAAGTCCTGAATTTAAGATTTTCAATTTAATTCCTCATTTGTCAAATATTTGTGTAGTTTCAAGGCGGCAACACTTTTGAAGTAGTTAGACAATTTTAAAATGAGCTGCTTCTGAAACAGAAACATGTAGAGCAGGCAAGGTAACTAGCTTCTCTAGGCGGTATTGCTCGCCCTGCATTCAGAGCAAATGGTGCGAAATTTGA
This sequence comes from Teleogryllus occipitalis, assembly GCA_011170035.1. Classification (NCBI taxonomy): domain Eukaryota; kingdom Metazoa; phylum Arthropoda; class Insecta; order Orthoptera; family Gryllidae; genus Teleogryllus; species Teleogryllus occipitalis. The sequence goes on along the minus strand of BLKR01003047.1, from coordinate 43,338 downwards.
ATATTAATTCTCATATCTTCTACTAAGGAAAAGAAATGATCCATTCAAATGAAATAACTCACCAGCCTGATTTCAAATTGTCAATTGAGACTAAAATTAAAATTTTTGTATTGAAAGGATCTTGATTTTGTAATCTGCTTACTTAACACTTATATGCCGGAATTATTTTAAAAAATCATTACACCATTGTATAATTAAAAACAATAATTAAAAACATTTTTTTCTTCTCAAAATTTTGGAATGCACATGCTGATACCGTTTTGAATGATATGGAAAACAACAACAAGAAGTTCTTATTGCATTACTGCCACATTTTAAGGTGAAAGTTTGAACTACGCACGGCTGCCCATACGGACACGCCAGGCAGATAGGTTTAAGACTGCAATAATTTCATCTTCCTACGTTCAGGCTGGAAGGTTTAACGAACAAACATTTTTATCTGTTAAGAGCTCTCCGCCCGTACGCAAGAATGGGGAAGTTTCGGATGGTTGTAAATTTATTTCACATTATTGCTAGAATAAATAACTGAATGGTTTTTAAAACGCAACACAAAATGAAGACTAGTAAACAATTCATTCACAATAATTCCTGCCCCTTTGCAAAAAGGTTTATACAAGGCAGAATTTAAAAATAAAATAGTTATGGGGTATTAATGCGCAGTAAAGGATATAAACGTAATACAAGTTGCCGTTGTTTAATAAAACAAATCTGGTAAATATACTTTCTTATAAAGCTACAATTTCCAGCCAAGCACCGCTTCATCTTGCGTGTGAACAGCCCTTTCTGGATTTGGAGGGGAAATAAATTAAATAAATGCATTATAATCTAAAAAATATGGTTCTACTAGAGAACTGGCTTTTATGCCAGTCCTATAACTGTCATAAATTCACAACCTAATGAACTCTGAGTGTTAACTGAGGATGACTTAAATTCCGGTGATTGTACAGCAAGTGAGAAAGATTCTTAAAAATGACACTTGGACGTCTCTGAGAAAATTAATTCCCCATTGAGTCGAAAGTACATATCAGAGATGCATTTGGTTTCAAAAATAAAAATGGAAACAGAAACAAAGACATCCACTATTTAGTGGACAAATTGAACGCCTAAATTAGTGTGTCGGTATCCACGGAGAAAGCAACGGCAAACCCCAAAGAAGAAAAAATGCCCTGGAGTATTTCAGCCAAGGGAACATATACTAAGGACACATATATTAAGGACAAATAAAGATATTGAAATTTTCACTTCGTGCTGTTAATACATGTTGCTGTATCTGCATATTAATTAAATTAATCCTTGTGGAGAAATTTTATTTAATTTTGATATCGGATATAGTGAACCAAACCAGTTAGTCCCGAAAAAGTTCACTATAACCGGAGTCAACTGTATACAGTACTAATGACCATAACAGTTGACGCACCCGCAAACACGAAGTAATGTGTCAATCAAATGATAGTGTTATAGACGGGAATCAAATTCGACAAATTTGCTTTGTATCCTTCAGGATGGTCGTATTAGCGGCGCAAAGAAGTCGGAAACGCATGAAGAGCATTCCTCCGTCGAGATGGGATCCCGTTTGCCCGCCACTCTCAATCTCGGATTATCTTCCGCGCCACCTTCTTTTCCGCGCACGGGCTGGCGCTGGCGCCGGAAAAAGTCATTAAAAGTTACTCGGAAAACCTTCCCGCCGATATCGATTTGTAGTACGCGGTAATCTGCCGTAAGGCGATTCGCGACGGAAGCGCTGTTGCCTTGGCGTATTTTGCGCACGCTAGTCCGTGGATGCACGTGCGAGTGTGTTCGGTAAGGTTCTGGGCGATACATCGACGATGATGTGCACAAGCCTCTGATGCAAATAAGTCCTGAATTATTTGTTTCAAGAATTGGGTGAGTTGTTTGAACTTCAGGGAGAAATTGAGACGGTGAATTTATGAACAACTGTGTTTATTGCCAAATGAATTGCGAATTCGGTGGTATAACGGTCAGCGTACCATCAGAGTTTGCGGGTTCAAACCCGATCGAAGCCGTGGATTTTTAAGGTCGAAAATTTTTTTATATTTAACGTTTTTTCTCGGATAGCGAAAATTACGCTTAAGGAAATGATAGAGGTCTCGTGTTTGTTGAAAAAGCAAAGGTGTAATTTTTTTGGGGTGGAGGATAACAACAATATTGAAGATAGTTTTTTTTCTTAAATGAAATTTGGTCTTTAAAGATAGAGATTCATATAAGGTCATATTCACTTTTTTAAATAGAAGTTTTCGTGTAATTTTGTGCGAAATCTGGGGAATTTTAAATTGTTTAACAATTTTTTCCAGAAACCTCCCCAAATTTTTTCTTTAAATTTTCTTCTCTGTACATAAAAGGACGCTAAATATAGAGCTGGTCTCGTTTTCGGCGAACTCTTCGTATTTTCAAAAATGGCCAAAAATTAATATTTCAAAACTACAAAATTGAGAAAGGGATTTTTGCTTTAGACAAAGTCGGTTATAAAAAATCATCTCTTTAAAGAAGTTCGTGTACAATATTTAAAAAGAAAACGAGATTTATTTTCTGCAAACCGTTCAAAATTTTTTCATTAAATTTTCTCGTCGTACCAACGAATGGTAAAAGTAAAATGATGACCATCCCATTTGTGGCGAACTCTCAGTATTTCCGCGTGTTGGAAATATTGGGTTGAGACAATGACATTTTTAAGCTTGGGGCCGTATTTGGTCCTCAGTCTGATTCTATAGCGTAGTAGTATGGCTGACGGTAAATTAACTAGGAGGATCTAGGTTCAAGTCTCGGTGCGGACAATGAAAACACTGGTTGAAAACACTTTTGCATGTTGATATAATATAATATAGCGAAGTAGTTAGAAATAATTCGAGAAAGTATGTGATATTGGGCAAATTAGAAAGTGAATTAGTTCATGGTTATTCTGTCAATTGAAATCAATGTAATCTTCCATGCCTTTAAAAAAGATGAATAATCTTGGTTTCATTGCCATATTCTTTAGGACGTGAAATATGCAAGCTTGATAACCTACCTAATGTGCTCAATTCTCTTGCGTACTACTGTTTCCACAAATCTGACATTTCATTCAGTTACCTAATGCCTGTAATAAGCCGCCTGTTTTCTGCAATAATTATATGTGAAATGTGATCAGTTTTAAATTGATTTTTATATGCTTTTACCTCGACTCATTGCGAAAGCATTGGATGACCGTTTGGGAAACTAGACATGCGATAGGGAAATATGCTAATGGGTTTTTACTCGACGTTTGGGACTCATTAATAGTTATCATTGAGATGACATGTAGTAAAGCGAAATGCGGAGTCCCAAAGGAACGATCGCAAATATTCCATCGATGTGAATGTTCAGAAATATCTGATTTTCGTTTTTGCGCTTTCACCAACAAATAAAACAAAGAAGAGCACAACTACGGGAGTGTTTTTTGTTAGTACGCGTTTCAAAAAATGGTGTCTCTCTGACACGTTGATATACTATTTTATTTATATACTGAGGCGATAATGAACATGCACAAATTTAAATGATTCATTAAGAAAAACTGCTTAACTTTGCCAGCTTTTAAAAGCATAATGTTGATTGATATGAAGTGTTGAAATATATATTTTCTTGTTGAAATTGAGAAGTGATACAAACGTTTGAAATATTTGTTTCTGTCATATTGTGTAAGGATTCTGTAACCGTGACTATTAATGACTGTTATATTTCATGTAGGTTATAAGTTTGTGTAAACTAGGATTTGGTTTGCCCTTGATTTTGTTTCTTTTTACGATATTACATTTATAGTTCATAGGTTAACTCTTGGGTCTTAAAGTATCCAAATGATTCTAAGGAGATGGCCTCATTACGTTCGGATATTTGTAATTAATGAACAAATAAATGAACATAGTTCTAACAAGAATGAAATGAGTGCAGCAGGAGCAGCATCAATAGAAAGATGAAATCCAGACGAAATGAAAGAACTCTATAGAGCCTGCAACAATATCACTTTCTCAATCACGAGTTTAACATTGGTTCATCCCGATTCGGGCTTGGTGTGACCTTCAATTTCTCAAGACCAATATTGCCTCTTCTGAGTGTGGTCTGTATTGCTTTCTAAAACCTTCAGTTGGAACAGCTGAAATTTTAGGCGAGTTTAGGAAAACCAATATTTCTTATTGATTGTCAATATATGTTTACAAATAAAAGTATCCAAAGTTTTTCATGACAATCATTTATTTCAATAATTACACAACGTTTCGTAACTCGTTTTGTTACATCATCAGGTGCTGAACATAGTGAAGGGAACGCTATCCCATTGATGATTGGTGAGATAATTCAATGGGATAGCGTTCCCTTCCCTATGTTAAGGTAACGGTTAGTTATGTGGTATCAACAGAGTGAGAGCGAGGTTTTTCATAATGTTTCCTTGAATGTTCTGCTGGTGAGATAATTCAATGGGATAGCGTTCCTTCACTATGTTCAGCATCTGCTGATGAGATATTTCAATGGGACAGCGTTCCCTTCACTATGTTCAGCACCTGATGATGTAACAAAACGAGTTACGAAACGTTGTGTAATTTATGAAATAAATGATTGTCATAAAAAACTTTGGATACTTTTATTTGTAAGTTTAGGAAAATCCTAATAAATACAGCTTTCTACTATTTACTTATTAATTCCAAATCAAATTTACATTTTCTGAATCGATGTGGAATGGATCCAGACGCAAAAGATTTAAGCCTTCAACAATATTAATAATGAAAAGGAATAAATGTGAGTGCTTTATACACCTAAACTATTTTCTGAAGAAAAATACAGTCGACTCCGGTTATAGTGAACGCGGATATAGTGAACCCTTGGTTATAGTGCCGCGTGCATTGTGTTGTTCAAATTATATCACTTACGATGTCCTTAGTAATTGTCTACATATGTACACAATAGTGATTCTCTTCATCTGCATGAACTCACCATTAACTTTTTTGTAACTACATGTCAAACAAAATATTCATTTTTGATTCTTCGTTGCGAACTCTTTCGTTCGTCTTCACTTCATAGCCAGCCATCCTTTGACTCATTTTTGCATAGTATAAAGTACGAGACTACGAAAAAAGAAATAGTTTACAGTTTACCAGATGGCTTTCGATCACAAGCACGTGATTCTTAACATGTTACATTAGTAAATATGCAAAACATTGCATGGTTTAGGCTGTAAAACCAGAGATGACGGGAAAATAATCACTAAAACATTTCTGGTTACCACTTGAAGCTAATGTGTTATTTAATACCTACATCCACAGTGCTCGACCTTCATCCACTATCCTCATTAGGTTGTTCTCTGTTTACTCAATCGCTTAAATCGAACGTGAAGATGGTCCTTAGTTTGCACTCCTAGATCCAAAAGTAAAGTTCTGTGCTTCTCAATATTTGTTACGAAATTAAAATAATAATAAAAATATTTCATATAATTAAGCCTAATGGTCTTGCGATCCACCTTTCTGATTGCTTTACAAGTTATTAAATATTTATATCGGCCGGCTAGCCATTTATCTTTCTGAACTCTAAAAATTGAAATAGAACTTTTTTATTCAAAGTGTGTAATGCTCTCGTCGGGTTTTCGTCGCACTCCGGAGAAAAACCAACTTTGTGTAGAAGTCTCAAAGGACATTCTGGGTTTCAGAAACAGTGACCCCAAATTTAAGAACCGACTTCATGAAGTCGGGACACTGTTTGATGAGTCGAGGATGTCCTGTGAGACTAGAACACGAAGTTGCTTTTGCTACGCCGTGCAACAAAAAACCGACGAGAGCATTGCACACTATGTCACTCAAATGCTGCCTGCCGGCAACATTCGCAATCGAAAGACGGAAAAAAATTCACACGTGCCAATGAAGGTTCAAGGTCGTTTTGTGGAAGCGCACGTGTCACAAATACTTCAGGGTTTTGCAAAAAAAAAAAATTTCGGATACTTTTCTAACAGACATACATCGCGTCTACAGTTTTCCTCTACGTTAAATTGCAATATGTTAATCACCATTTCCTTTGATTAACTGTATTTTCTTGATTGTCTTATTTTTATTTCCGAAATAAATACTTTTGTCGTCTCATACATATCTTTTTATAGTCTGCAGTCCTGCCAATTTCATATAATGGCGGGGTTCAGCAACTCGGCCGTCCACATTTATTAAAAGACTATATCCTTTAACATTATAAGGCATGGATTACCTCCGCCTGAGCTTCGTTATAAATGCAGATAATTTTATTTTTATCACTATGAGAAATATTATTTCTCTCTCCATTACTTTCAAAATTATATAATTCCATAAACTTCCGCACGAAATGATCGAAAATAAATGTATGTATGCTGTTTTTTCTCATAGGTGCACGAACTGCAGATACTTCTAAAATATTTAATATTATTTATTAAATATTTAAAATTTTAATTGAAGAGCATTCTGCACTACCAGCGAAAGCTAAGAATCCCACCGCAAGCAATCTGTCACTTCTGATAATTGCTCTGTGACAATAGAGAAGAGGTTTGGGCGGTGCAGGTACGGGACTGTCAGTTTTCTGTCCAAAATTCACATAATTTGCGACTTGTTGTGCTTATTAAGAACAGTAAGTTTTCTTTCTTGTGACAGGGTAGTGCGTCCCTATAGGATGCGTTGGAGAGCTGTTATCAGTCAGCAGATACCTATAAAATAAGACTAAGCTCATTACAGGATAATTTTTACGAAAAATGTCTAAGAGAATTTTTGACAAGCACAATATTCAAAAACATCTAGAGCCCTGTCAAACTACCTTGCACGGAAAAAACTGTGTCGTTCTGTAGCATTATTCGTTTTGTTTCATCAAGCAGAATATTGCCAACAATGTGATAGTTTATTTGTACAAGAACTGTAAAGGTGCACTAAAAGGTCTCTTCAATAGATCCACCAATAGCGGTAGCTCAGTGCATCAACTGATGTCACTGCAGCGCCTCTAACCGGGAGGTCCTAGGTTCGAGTCCTGACGGCGGCAGGATTTTCGATACTAGCTTTTCAGCTAGGTCGAATTCAGCTGCTGTCTGGAGGAGAATTCTAGCTGCCTGCTGCTCTGATCGGTGGTTTTCCGTGGTTTCTCCGATCAACCCCAGGCGAATGCCGGAGTAGTACCCGAACGAACGGGCCACAGATCGCGCGCGATCTTTCCTTCCTCTTCCTTGTCCTATCCTCTCCCCTTACACACACACACTTAAACTAACATGCACTACACTACCACATATTTCGGGAGACCGGTCAGGAGCTTAGAGCTTGTCCCGCCTGGGGCGGTGCCCCGTTGGTGGGAGAGTCCTGATTAGGGGGAAACCCCACTAGCCGACGGTAGGTCGGTGCCGGATCTCGGCATCCAGCGGGGAAAGATCACCGCCATGTCCCGAGAAAAAACATGCACTACACTAACGGGACTAATGACCGAAGTAGTTGACGCGCCCAGAAAATCGAAAAAATCAATCAATTCAATACATCCAGGCCAGAGTTTTTCAAATCTGTCCCATTTTGATAATCTACGCACAAATACTGTACTCTTTTGTAATACCAATGTTTTGATAGCATCTCTGCGTTGATAGAAAATTTAAAAAGTAACCCTCCAAAAAATAAAGATCATTTCACTTCACAATTTCCACTTTAAAATGGCAGGAGGACTTTTATATAAAAAAGAGAATAATGCTTCCCAGAATGCAGTCAATGCTTTGGAAAACTCTGCCGAAACAAACCTCCTACAGCGTTGAACCGGATCCAATATCTGTGGTTTCTTTTGAAGAGCGTCGCTTTTGAACATATATTACATCGTGTCAACGCAGGATCAAGGATTATGTTAAAACTATGCAACGTATACGTCCGCTTCAATTAACATAAAAACCTTTTGCGATAGACTTTCTCAATATGAACGGCAAACTCCAATTCTTCTTCTATGCACGGTGTCTGTTATTTTCGTATTTTGTTTTCTCCTATAACTGTGGGGAAAATGTATTCATTAAAATCTTTATCCATAAATATGTTTTTGATCTCGAAAACAAAAATATGTACTTCAAATATCTCTCATTTTTTAATTGTCTTTGATTTTTTTTCTCTTCAAACTTCATTTTGTTTCTATTAATTTCAATGATGGTGAAGAACTGAACGGAACAGTATTTTTTAAACCAGAAATCACCCATCTTGAATTTCTGTTTTCTAACTAATGATATACTCTGTAATGCATCGCAGGACTGTAGATAATATATTTAAAAGCTGTGCATATTTAGAAAAGTATAGTAAGTAAAATTATTTTAAGTGTTTTTATTGTATTATATGTTTGCCCGCCTTTTGCTTGATAACGAATACTCACCACAAAATATTTTTTGAAATAATGTCCCGTGTCTTAAATACATGTTAGTAGAAACTAGTGGCGCTCCAACAGCACATACTTTCTCGAACTATTGGGAATATTATAACGTAATATTATAGAATTGGAAGTTTTTCCCTACTAACACTTCAGCCGTCACTTGAGAAATCCAAACCAATTACAATGAAGCGAGAGCGGTGCAGAACTGCAATTATTTCTATTTCCAGGAACAGTAGTAATTTTTTGTTACATTTTTTGTTGTTATATCCATTTATCTTACTGTTCGTAAGGCAATGAGAAGAATTCTAAGAACTTTAAACCGTTGTCGATAAGCGATATGACATCTCGCCAAACGAAGCGCGGGAAATTTAAATTTGCAATTTCAATTATGCATTAATATTGTATTTTTGCAATGTTAATTTGTTGGAATTTTCCAAAATACACAGATTTTTCTGAAAATAGGACCAGCAACACTTTCTCAAAATGTTTTTTTGTGAGAGTTGACTGAATGATATGTAATTTTAAAAAGAAATGCCTTGCATTTCTGAACGCACGCGCATTACAACGCACAAACAGTACGTAAAATAGTGATTATCTATTTTGAACACCGAAGTTAATTTGATACTAGAAAACTAAAACAGAGATTTCTGCGGTTACGCCGAGAAAGTGACAGAAAATTTTATGACTATAATTTTTTTCTAGGTTAATATATTTAATGTTGATTTATTTAGATCCTTTTATCAATGACTATTCCCATATGTGTTTTAACTACCATTCTTAACTTTATAACTACTTCTAGCATTGATTATTACTCACAAAAGTTATTTCGGAAAATGAAATTAATCTTTCGTCGTTCGGTGATGCCGTGTAAGGAAGACGCTCTTTCTTGACGGAGAGTTCTTTACTAGGTAACTACTGGTAAGTTTGTAGTTGTTTACTTGGGATTCGTTGGGCCACTGAGTGTGCTTTCTTACCTGCGAGAAATGCCAAACTTCTGTTAGAAGCCGACATAATTTGAAGAGTAAAAACACGGAAAACATTTGTTTATAAAAACTTCGTATTGACAGTTTTTAGTATCTGGTGTTGGATTAAAAAATAGCTACTCTTAATAACAAAAAATCTTAATTAAAACTTTAATTTCTTCAGAGAGAAGTAAGAAACCAAGAATAACACGACATGAATAATACTGGAAAACAAAGCTGGAATGTGTGTGTATATATATTCACAAAATGAACATAAAATAAAACATTTATTAGGATTGTTGCATTGAAGAACATTGCCCCGTAAATACAAGGATATTTCGTTTCGCCTTGCACTGTGCGCCGCAACCGGCAATGTTTGGACCGCGCTCTGACCGCACGTCTCTTTTGCGTACAAAATCTGTGGACAGTAAACGACAGGTAAATATTTACTCATATTTACTCATTAAGAAGTCTGTTTAGGTTTTTTAAAACCTCGAATGTAGCATGTGATTTTGTTTGAGTTGCAAGAGTGGTCTTAACATCTAGAACTCTACAGCAGAAACAAAATGTAAATATTTTGTATATTTAACCGATATTTGTACCAATATTTCTTCAAGTGTATTGTGTGTTTATTAATATTACGTATATATTTTTTATTAGTTTTTTGTTTTTGATTTGATTTTCATTTTTCTGAAAAGCTGTCATTGGTTGCAGATCTCAGAATTCAGAAGAATTCTGAGAATATATTATGCTGTTTGAGAGAATAATGTTACCTGTGATACCTTCCTTCAAAATGCGTATAGAAAATATAGTCAATGCAGTTACACGATATATATGTAGAAAGCATTACCCTGTTGATTACGATTCAAAATCTTGTGCAGTGTACGAGGTTTACTGTGCGTTTTGCCCGTTTATTTTCGGATACTTCGTAATATTTACTTCTTACATATTTTGATTATTCCTCGTTAGCTTAAGTACTTATCTGCCTAATGTTTAGATAATAACCATTGTTTTATAATTTTTAATGTTATTTAGAATGTATCTTGCTCATGTGGGGAAAAATCGTTTCAAATTCTCCGAATACGAGGGCGAACCAAAACCCTTTTTACCGATGAGTCATGTCAATTGATGCATGCGGTGCAAAGTTAATTACAATATTATTTTAATACGAAATTACAATTTTAGCAATAATTGAATTTTGACTATTACAGCATTTCTACGATAAAATCATTTTAGCTAGGACAAGATTTCATTGATCAAATCTTACGGATGCCTAAGTTTCTTTTACATTCCTTTACGTTACCTCAAAGTAATTAGGTAAAATAGTGAAACTTGTATCTTTTATTATCTCCACGTTGTCACCTTTTTTGGACGCAATTTCGCCCGGAAATATTTTGTGCAATAGTAACGAATATCAGGTGACCCGGGTTCGAATACCGGTCGAGGCGACGATTGTTTGAACAAATTTAAACATTATCTTATTTATTTTCAGTTTAGGTCACATACTGAGGTCTATGGGAGCCTTCATTTTAAGAACTTAAAATAATTAACGGTATAACGAATTTTCCTCTGCTACTTATTTCTTCCTCTTTCTTTTAGTCCCATCATATTGCATTCCCATACGTTGATCCCAGCTCATCATTCCTTGCTCATCATGTGTTTCATGTAATTTTGTCCGTAGATAGGGCGCGTAAACGCTGAAAAGCCGCTTTGAGAATAATGTAAATGGAGGAGAAAACACACCATCATCCGATTATTTGAGCGCGGCGCTCCCGTATAATCTCATTGGAACCACCAGAAGTGAGACGTATGTCGAAGGCCAACCCAACGCCCGACTTCGAGAAGCAACATTCGAGCCACACACTGCCTGGGGAAACAGAGCCAGATTCCTCGACGGCTGGTCGTGAGACCGTCGTAAAATTTAGTCTCGAAATATTTTATTATTAACGCAGGCGTCTAGTGAGGAGACGCGATGAGAGAACTGCTCTGCTTTCAATGGATTTTCATATGTCTTCTCCGTTGTAAAGCATGTAATCAAATAAAAAGATGGGCGGCCAACTTGTGTACGAATAAAGATGGTACTATATTTTCTGAAGCAAGGACGCGACAACAAAAAAGAAACGCCAGGAAGACGAAGGAGCGGAGGCGTTGTTAAAAAGTAAGCCGAGCGACGAGGGCCGGGCTGTCCCGGCAAGAGGTAGTAGCAGCAGCCGGAAGAATCTTCTTCCCCCAGAAGACCCTCCTTCCCTCTCTCCATTCCTCCCTCCCTCCCTCCTCTCAATGCAGCCCCGCTCACAGAGCGGCTGCTAATAAAAACCTTCTTTAAATATCGTCGTACTAACACAGTGTGCGCCTCGGCTCGCCACGCGCGAGCGAGTCTGACATTGGTGGTGAAGTGGCTGAAATTACACCTTCTAGACTGAAGAACTTCCTCCTGGCTGCTCGGTCTTCATCTTCCCTTCCTATCTTCCTTGGTTGTTTAACTTGTTCGTTGCTGTGATATGTTTACAACATTTTTATCACGCTGTTCTCTTCATGGCCTCCTGAACTGTCGTCCTCTTCCTTCTGAGTTTTTATTTCTCTTCTATCGTTATCTCCACCTCCAACTCACTTCCTCTATCTTATTCTTCTATCTCTCTCCTCGCTCTCTCTCTTTCTCTTTGCCTCTGCATCGTACTTCGCTGCTATTGGTATGTTTTTTAGACCTTCCTCATTTAATTTTTTTCATACTTCCCGTACTTTGGTTTTCATCACTGGTACCGTTTCTTCAATTTATGTTTGCCGAATCAAATTCACTGCATTGTTATAATCTAGGGAGTTATATTAAAAGAGTGTATTCAAAAACTTCTTAAAACTCACGTCCGCGGGTTTATGGCAGAAAAATATTTTTTTGTTTTAAAATGTATACGTCGTAAGCTCTCATTGATTGTATAGATTGGCTTTTTGACCCGTACTCCTTAATTCAAAAGAAAAAAAAAGTTTTTTGAGTCAATTGTTATTTTAGGTGGTTCATGTCAAACATTTTCTGTCTTACACCCTTTTAACCTAACAATGATTTTTCTGGTTCACTTTGATATTTCAGCTTGTGAACTTCAACCTTAGTTTGTTAATTAAACCTTAGTTAATTATTTGCGTTTTTGACACCTTTCTTTTTTCTCTCAATTCAGTTCATTTTATACCTTCTTTCTTCTCTTCCTTCACTACCTTCCCTATTATTGTTCTCTGTATTCTTATTTACCATGTAATAATTTAATAGTTTATACTTTCTTGAATGCAACTTGTGTACATTTTCATATTTTTTTTGCTCCTCCATTTCTGTTCTCATCGTCGTCTTTACCATCCCGCTCTCCAGTCGCGACGTGTGCAGCAAACAATTGCAACGGAGACGCAAACTCAGCTCTTGACTGTTTTCTTTACGACTTCTTGCTCTTTAGGGAGACAGGCCATCTGCGCAGGTTTTAAAACTGTCTATAGGCGCGTCTTCTTGACAAAATTTCGTGAAGAGGTTTCGAGCCGACAAAGAAAGGCGACGAAGATCTTTGTTATTGGTCATTGAAATTTCAGCACAGATTTTATAGTTCAAATTTGCACTCATATATCTTTACAATGAATGTAATCAAAATTTTAGGGAGATTTATGAGATTGTTTGCACCTAAGCGTTATTGTAAATTTATGAAAATGACCGATTTTTGAAATATTCCTGAAAGGAAGGGATAAAAAATGTTCTCGTTTGTGAGAAGGTCAATGATATATCAATGCACGTCTAATGCAGAAACTGTTAATCTACATACTCCTATAACGACGTAGCTTCTAGTAATATAATTACTTCAAGTTATTTCTCGTAAGGCCGTCTTTCTCTCTGGTCATCATAAATAAGCGCGAAGATCACTATTATTGTGCTGCAACAAGAATAATCCGTTCTGCCGTGATAACAACCGTGCGACTGTCTTCACAAATCTTTCTCCACAATGAAATACAGGATTCTTTATAAAGCCCTCGGATTGTCGGCTGTGCTACGTGTATCTTTGACCTTTCGTGCAAAGGAGTGAGGCTAGGATATTAAACTGATGTATGATGGGTGTGGCTCTAACTCTTTTCTTTGCATCACGCGAAACGTAAACATAATTAAGTTGCGGTTTGTTGTGGAGAGCTCCAAGTTTTCCTGGCGGCATCGCCGGGAGAGCCGTCGACTTAACTCCATATTTGCTTTATGAACCTGTACACGCGCTGCTGAGAGTGACGGCGAGGGGCGTGTCGACCTCGCGGGAAATGGGGGAAGAGATGGTGAGATGGGGATGAGGGGTGGAGAGAGGCGGACTGGGGAGGGACGGGGCGGGGCGGAATAAGCCCGACCGGGACAGGCCATGCATTGCAGGGGTGTCGTGTGACGGAGCGGGGTGAGGCGGAGCGGGGTGAGGCGGAGCGGGGTGAGGCGGAGCGGGGTGAGGCGGAGCGGGGTGAGGCGGAGCCGGTTGAGGCGGAGCCGGTTGAGGCGGAGCCGGTTGAGGCGGAGCCGGTTGAGGCGGAGCCGGTTGAGGCGGAGCCGGTTGAGGCGGAGCCGGTTGAGGCGGAGCCGGTTGAGGCGGGGCCGGTTGGAGGCGGGGCCGCTGAGGCGGCCGGTTGAGGCGGGGCCGGTTGAGGCGGGGCCGGCTGAGGCGGGGCCGGTTGAGGCGGGGCCGGCTGAGGCGGGGCCGGTTGAGGCGGGCCGGTTGAGGCGGGGCCGGTTGAGGCGGGGTCAGCTGAGGTGTGGGGCCGGCTGAGGCGGGGCCGGTTGAGGCGGGGCCGGTTGGAGGCGGGGGCCGGTTGAGGCGGGGCCGGCTGAGGCGGGGCCGGTTGAGGCGGGGCCGGTTGAGGCGGGGCCGGTTGAGTGCGGGCCGAAGTTGAGGCGGGGTCAGTTGAGGCGGGGCCGGTTGAGGGCCGGTTGAGGCGGAGCCGGTTGAGGCGGAGCCGGTTGAGGCGGAGCCGGTTGAGGCGGAGCCGGTTGAGGCGGAGCCGGTTGAGGCGGAGCGTGGCGGGGATCTAGCGGGGTAGAAGGGGGCGGGGCGGAGCGGGCAGACGTGAAATCGTGGGACGGGGCGGTGCGGATTGGCGTGGGCCGAGCCGCGGCGGGGTGGAGCGCGGTCGGGCCGAACCAGGCGGGGTGGAGGGGATGGGGAGTGGTGGGGCGGCGGGCGGCACAGCAGGGCGGGGTGAGGCAGCCCGCGACGTCCCGCTCGCACGCCAACTTCATTTCTGGATTTAATTAACAAGTTGAAATTGAAAAGTAATTGAGTAATTGCCGGCGAGCAAGGTCGAGCTGGGAGCACCTCGACACGTTGTTAATTATATTTGCCTTCCCGGCGACGCGTGTGGCCTTGGCTCGGCGCGGTAGGACGGCGGTCGGCGGACGGCGGGGGCGGGGGGTGCGGACGAGGGCAATAGGGGGCGGCAGCGGTTATGCACGTCTCAGTAGTAAGCACGGGTTGCGAACCGTAGGGGTGTAAATGTGACAATGTGGGGTACTGGAGGATGGAAGGTGACATGTTAAAGTATGGATAAGGGGATATACGACGAGTGAAAGCGAATTTCTTGTTTGTGAAAGAGATCAGGAGTAATACTCGTATGTAGTTACACGGACGATGAAATATGAATGAAGGGACGTCTTCTGCATGATAATGGCTGTGTGAGTAATGAAACAATGGCAATTATTGTTCTGAAATACTTGTTTTGTTTTCATTGATGTATTTTTTATTGCTTATCTATTCTGGATCCGTCTAGTTTTGGACTACTCCCTTTGTTTTTAACATTGTTTCTTGGTTGGTGTAAAATAATTTGCACTTATTTTAATCTTCAGGTTTTCTGGATTTGAACGTCTGTTTTTTTCTTTCCAGTAACATTTTAGTTTTTCACACATGTGTGTTGAAAACAAATTCAAATCATTGCAAGTCAGAAACAAATCCAATTCTGAGAAAGAAAAATTCTGTATATTAATGATTCCTTCTATAAATAATACGCTAAGGCAAGATTGCCAGTATTGTACGATTTGTAACATAATACTAAAATGGGCTGCTGCTAGTAAGGAAATTACTCTCGAGAGATGTAAAAAACATTTTTAAGGACAAATATTAATAATTTTATAGATTTTGCCGTGAATAAATCAACATACGCGCGTGCAATCCCTAACATGCATTAGGTTATGACACATATTTCACTGCAACGCAAATTTGTTCAACGCACACATCTTAATGTGTTAAAAGACTGTTTTCGGTCCCCGACGAGTTTTGCTTCCTTGTCAGTAATCTACAAAATTGGATTTTTTTCTGTTTTTCTGTAACAATTTTGGAGATGCAGCAATTTTGAGTACCCAACTGTCAAGCACGTCTCTACTCAAGAACGTGCAGAGGTTTGGAGTGTTGGACTATTATGGTATTATAATTTCCTCTAACTAATTTCAATGTTTGAAAGTTTCAACTCATGCGCGCTGACCGCAATTGTCCAAATTTGAATATCGTATACTTTCAAATTCATTAGGGGTGTGCATTATAATGGCACTGGTAGTTAGTGAAATAGAGCTATCAATAAAGAAATGATCAACAGTGTAGCAAACAGTACGAGATTTGCTGTGACTACAATGCTTATTAAAGTAAACTCGCTGTACTTAACTCTAATTGTGGTATATTGCATGTTATAATTAAGCCTCCAAGAAAAGTGTTTAAATTCTTTAAATTGTTAGAAATTACAAATTTGGGAATTGGACATTTTTATAGGAATCTGCTCGTTATAATTAACACCCCAAGTAAATATCTAAATCGAATTGAAATAAATTGGGAATTTTTTTTTACATTTTCGTAGAAAATAATTTTGTTTTGGTAAAATAAAGGTAAGAAACACGAACTGTGAATTTGAAAATCAATTTGAATGTATTAGATTTATTAATAAGAAAAATAAGTGATTATTAAACATCGAAACAAATATTGAACATCAATTGTACCTGTTGGAAATTATTTTCCGTACACGCGATATTATTTAATTTTCTTTCAATTGAATCGATACTCATTACCGTGACGTGTGCACATTTGGATTATCTTGATTGGTTAATTGGTGGATACTATTCTAAATGACGTTAAAAATTACTTTATAGATTTTTTAAAACTAAGAACAACAATAAATTAATATCCCATTTGTCTTTTCTTTTAAGTCTTCCGAAAATTAATATTGAAAACGCCCTATGCAATATATAATGTAAGGGGTATTTTTTGGTAGCATGATATTGCAATGCATATCTAATTGTGAAAAAACTGAACCGTGTAGCAACGTAGGCATCCACCAGCTGCTCCTACCCCAAATTAGTTGTGCATTGTGTGTATTAAGAAAACCCCTAAGAGCCTGCTCGCGGAGTCGCTCGCGGAGTCGCTCGCGGAGTCGCTCGCGGAGTCGCTCGCGGAGTCGCTCGCGGAGTCGCTCGCGGAGTCGCTCGCGGAGTCGCTCGCGGAGTCGCTCGCGGAGTCGCTCGCGAGTCGCTCGCGCAGTCGCTCGCGCAGTCGCTCGCGCAGTCGCTCGCGCAGTCGCTCGCGCAGTCGCTCGCGCAGTCGCTCGCGCAGTCGCTCGCGCAGTCGCTCGCGCAGTCGCTCGCGCAGTCGCTCGCGCAGTCGCTCGCGCAGTCGCTCGCGCAGTCGCTCGCGCAGTCGCGCAGTCGCGCGCGTTCAGTCGCAGTCGCTCGCGCAGTCGCTCGCGCAGTCGCTCGCGCAGTCGCTCGCGCAGTCGCTCGCGCAGTCGCTCGCGCAGTCGCTCGCGCAGTCGCTCGCGCAGTCGCTCGCGCAGTCGCTCGCGCAGTCGCTGGCGCAGTCGCTGGCGCAGTCGCTGGCGCAGTCGCTGGCGCAGTCGCTCGCGCAGTCGCTGGCGCAGTCGCTGGCGCAGTCGCTGGCGCAGTCGCTGGCGCAGTCGCTCGCGCAGTCGCTCGCGCAGTCGCTCGCGCAGTCGCTCGCGCAGTCGCTCGCGCAGTCGCTCGCGCAGTCGCTCGCGCAGTCGCTGGCGCAGTCGCTCGCGCAGTCGCTCGCGCAGTCGCTCGCGCAGTCGCTCGCGCAGTCGCTCGCGCAGTCGCTCGCGCAGTCGCTCGCGCAGTCGCTCGCGCAGTCGCTCGCGCAGTCGCTCGCGCAGTCGCTCGCGCAGTCGCTCGCGCAGTCGCTGGCGCAGTCGCTGGCGCAGTCGCTGGCGCAGTCGCTGGCGCAGTCGCTCGCGCAGTCGCTGGCGCAGTCGCTGGCGCAGTCGCTGGCGCAGTCGCTGGCGCAGTCGCTCGCGCAGTCGCTCGCGCAGTCGCTCGCGCAGTCGCTCGCGCAGTCGCTCGCGCAGTCGCTCGCGCAGTCGCTCGCGCAGTCGCTCGCGCAGTCGCTCGCGCAGTCGCTCGCGCAGTCGCTCGCGCAGTCGCTCGCGCAGTCGCTCGCGCAGTCGCCCCCGAGAAGCTGCAGAGCCTGTCCCAGTCGACCGCCACTGACCGCAAGAGGGGAAGGATTCGTGAGTCATACCGCTGTGGGCTCCGGCGGAAAGGCAAAAATCGGTTCAGTGCCGCGTCTAGTGAGATCGCTGCCAGCTAGACGTGTGTTCTGCCAGCAGTGACGTCGTCGCGAATCCGCGCTGCTGGTGCCGAGATTTCGCAATCGAGCGCCATAGCAGCCCGACTCGTGGGAATACCTCCATTTAAAGCAGTGCTTTGCTAGCAGACGTGCCACTGTGAGGCGCTGCTGAATAGTGCCTTGTAGAGGGGGCCCTTAGGAGCCTAACCCTTCCTTTTTGTCACCCGCGGGCCGAGGAGAGTTCCTTTTTCGACCCACGTCGTGAATCCGCTCGCGCGCGTCCCCAACCGCTCCACCCACTTTTTAAATAGAACAGTGCCATCCCCACTAAATGAAATTAGACTTGAACAGAAGCCGTATTCAGTGAGCTCTATTTTTCATGACAATTTGTAAAACGCGATTGTCCAACTTTCGAGTCATTCCTTGCCCTACTGCGCAGAAATAGACAAAGGCACAATAAAACATCTAATGAGATGCCCTTGTACACAGTAAAGAGGGACACAGCTGTCCAATGATGTCAAGAGTTTCGTAGAGTGTTCCCGAACAAAGTTAAAATCGAATTCGAGCACAACTCGCGATCACATGACGACAGGAATGACGTAAAGAGGAAGGGAGGGAACGATTGTGAGTTAAGACGAGATAAAGTATGCAGAGGACGAAAATATAACACATTCAGACTTCAAAGAGAACAGATTGCAACTTAAAGGAGAAAGATTATGGGACCCCTAGAGAGAGGAAATCCGTTATGCTAACTATTGTAAGCACGTTTCACATTTACAGTCGCATGCACGGTCCGGTGCCGTGTGATGGCCGCAAGCGAATAAGAGGCAGTTGTGGTACATGGAAGTCTAAAACACGCTACGCTTGGCCGCCTTCCGATTCAGCGTTCGTACCTGGACCCTGCTGGCAGACATGGACTGGAGTGCGGTGTCTACATACGGCGACCTCGCCCGTCATTAATGGCCTCGGAAAATCGGGCCGAAAGACTGTCTACATCGCGCTATCACGAGGCGATCGGGTCAACGACAAGGTTATGTGCCCACTCAGTTAGCCAGGCCGCTGCCCATGAATAATCCACTTGGCCGTAATGCTTTCAGTCAAAATTACAAAAAGCTAATAATAATAATAATAATAATAATAATAATAACAATAATAATAATAATAACAATAATAATAATAATAACAATAATAATAATAACAATAATAATAATAATAACAATAATAATAATAATAACAATAATAATAATAACAATAATAATAATAACAATAATAATAAATTGTAAGGCTATGTTGTAATAAAATTATATTAATGAAATTGTAAAGTTATTGTAAATAATAAAGCTATTTAAACGCATGTATGTGACTAATTTCCTTTTCTTTTTCTGTTAATAAACAGGCAATGTGACTCTGACGATGCGATTATATCACCATGCTTGTAATTTATATTCTTGAATTATCATCATACCCTGGTCCAGGACCAACCTTCCTGAGATCTTTCGGCTTTATTTTGGGCAAGGCCAACAGCATGTAACCCGCATCTTATGGTTTTGGTCTCTGTCTCTTGTAAAAATATTATGTCTGATGTTGGGCCACTACATAAAATTGGCGACCAAACGTGGTTGAACGGCTGGATTACCGGATGTATTAGTAAATTATGAACTTTCGAAGCTTTGATCAACATTTGAAAGAAACAGTTGGATGAATTTGAACACAACATTTAACTGTTAGATGTACATGTGATAATAATTAAATAACACCACTGGGAATAAAAATACTTCTATCATAACTGAGGCTAAATTTCAATAAATGTTTCATCTAATATTGAATTACGTTTAAGTTAGTTTCTCGGTCTTAAAACACCAAAGAATGCATTTTTTTCATACAAATCGTAATTTATTATGTGCTTTTAGAGGCAGTAAACCAAATTTGAGTTATTATAGGTTCGATTTTCCTCGGCAAGAGTTTCTTGAGCGTGTAAAGAAAATTACATTAGGATGTATTCACTCTCATTGTATTTATCATTTACACTGCTGAGCATTCTGTTGTTTCTCTACATTATTCCGCCAACTTCGCGGTAATATATTCCGTGACAAGTCGGTTATAAAGGGAATAAAAGTATCAAGATTAATTTTAAAACTTGCTTTGCTTTTTGGCGTCCCTGCTGCGGAACCCCGTTTTATGTGTGTCGTTGGCGAGTATGTAAATGGAGAGAGCGTCAATGCGAAGAACTTTTCGCGAGTTGAACAAAGAGAAGCAAAGTTGAGGGTATAAAAAGGAATAAAATGTATAAGGAAATTG
The DNA here is from genome assembly GCA_011170035.1 of Teleogryllus occipitalis. NCBI lineage: Eukaryota > Metazoa > Arthropoda > Insecta > Orthoptera > Gryllidae > Teleogryllus > Teleogryllus occipitalis. Next base: position 23,183 of record BLKR01003047.1, on the reverse strand, counting down.
GACAATAAAATGAAATTAGAAGCAGGAGGAAAGTATAAAAGAAAAGATTTATAAATCCCAAACATTTAAAGAAAAGAGAGAAAGAGAATTAAGACGGCAGCGGAGCTGGAGGGTGCGGACGTCTTGAATTATATATTGCTAAGAAGCCTAACGTCTCGTTTCGATATTTAAATGGGAAAGGGAATACTAATTTTAAAACTTTATTAAGATTATAATTTTAAATTCTATTTATTTATGTAAAATGCAAAAAGACCGGGCGTTTGCCAGAGAATAATTTTCTTCCGGCGATGTGAGAAAGGTGTGGAACGCGCTTTTTCCCTCGTTGAGCATCGCGACTTCTCAACTAAAAAGAAAAGATGCAGAGACTGCGAGGACGTTCTTGACACTTCAATAACCTTATTTTTTTATTTTTACAGATCGTACATAGTTTAGTACATATAACACTTTACATATGTATTGATGGATACATTCTAAATTACCTAAAATTAAACTAAAAACTAATTCGGGTGAGGAAATCTTTTCCAGCTACCTCTAAAAACAATCTATTTCGGCAAATTTGGTTAGGAATGCCTGTATGGATTTTTTTAAATCTGGTTCTATGAGGAGTTTTCCGGAGTCTGAAATTGTCTAGGTGTGGAATTTGAGGTATGGAGTGATAGAACTGGGTTCAGAGATATGTCAAATGGTGTTGTATGGAGTCAATTTGAAATTCTTTGTGGAGCTGTGAGTTTGAGACAAACCAAGGAGCATTTGTGATAGTTCTAAGAAACTGGTTTTGGACTATTTGGAGCTTGTTTAGGTTTGTTCTTGCAGCGGAGATCCAAACCGGACAGGCGTAAAGGAGGAGTGTTTCAATAACCTACACAGCGAATAAACATTTCCAGAATCTGGAAAACTCGTAAATAGAATACTGTAATTACTCTAAAATGGACAGCATTTAGAAGCACAAAAGCGGAGATAAATAAGAACAAGACGAGCGTAACGTGAATACAAAGGATTGGAATGTCAAGCTCTTGAGAACTTGTTAAAAATATTTCACTAAATTTTTATTTACATCTTTGTGTTTATGACCAGAATTTAATAGAGCAGAAAGTTCAGTCACATTTCTAGTAATACTATCTTAACGTTACAAATAAAAGATTTTTCTGACTACGTACAGCTTCCTAACACAGCATGTACGGAAATATTTGCGTATTTCCGTATTCTTAATGAAAAATACATCATTCATGAAATGTAAGAAATAAAATATTTTGTTCTTTATATTTTTACCAAAACTCAGATAATATAAAAAAGAATATTTCTCAGGGAAACAAAACCGAACGCGTGCCACAGCAATATAGAGAATTTCTACATTTTGAATTAACCCTTGATGCTTTTCACGTGATTAATAATTTAAAAAGTGAAAACCAACGTAATTTTTAAAGAACCAGAGTGACAACTATATCGAAAATATCTTGAAAATATTTCTAAATAACTTTAAAAATGTTAAACCTATTTAATAAATTAAAATACCACCGTGATTGAATTAACTATGAGATGTTTATGCTAATCCTAACAGTTGAACTATTGCGAAAATGTATACTTCTAACAGAAATAAGAATAGACTGCGTCTCCTCTTTTCGTTTTGCAAGAAATGTGAACCGATAAACCAACTGCAATGAACGTATGACTAATATTATATCAGTGCCCTAGGAGCCACGCGGACGTTTGTCGTTTCCGCCGTCAGTCCGTGGTGGGATACTTCCCCTAAGTTCCATCAGGAAGGGAAAGGCGGATATTGGCAGCCCTGAGTCAGGCGCGCAGGAAATTAAGTCGTCCGCCTGGAGGTGGTCGCGTCCCGCCACGCAGCGTGACTGTTTTTAATATCCCTCTCTGTGGAGCGTCGTGCCGTCACACGGCATATGACAAAGTGGGCAGCAATCTGACTCAAACACGTCCAAGTGTTCTCATATTTCCTGTGTGATTTTTGAAAGAAATTCATGTGTTTCAACATTGTTTTCGTTCTTTCTTTGGATTGCAATTGATAACACATAGGTGTGGAAGTTATGAAATGATTAATGTTTACTTGCTCTATTCACATAACATTTGAACAAAAATGTATATTTTATTTTGTTAATAAACTAAGTTGGAAATAATTATCTTCCATTTATTTCTTAATTCGTGATTGTTTTGCAGATTCAGATAAATGATTTTATAGATTTTTATTACATATTTCTATTTACAATGAAGCTTAGTTTTACAACTTAGTGCCTTTATTGGCGTTTTATGGGCACAAATAAATTTATGAGTTCATAATAGTTTCTTGTTTAAGTCCAAAATTGTATCGTATTTCATAGTTCAAATAGCTGTAACGTGCAGTACAGAAATACGAATGGGAGACCATGATCACTTAAAATTAAAGAGTTACATTCGTACATTGGCATTGTGTACTCATTGTCAGCAAGTGCATTCTAGTAATTCAATATTCTTGTAAGGAATTAATATTGTATTGATTAATAATACAATTATTTTAAAGTAATTAAGTATGTTGCGTCACTGACTGCAAAATATTGCTTCAAATATTCTAAATGAATTTTTGTAGGACTAATTTACATAAACTTCATTCCATCCTTTTCTCGCCAAAGGGAGAGCGAATCTTTACATAACGTCAGTTACCACTGAAAAAATTCTTAATAAGCCATACTATTTTCCACGTGTTTTGAGGCGGCGACTTTCTGATTCAATATCAACATTTTGCTCTCTCGTCTGGAGGAACCGTTCAGGTTATTAGGCAGCATGCGGTCCTCATTTTCCGCGGACGCAACCTTCAGTCCACCGTCACGCGCGTATTTTGAGCGCAGCGTATTTTAAGGAACCTTTTATGAAAGCGGACAATTTCATTTGGCGGGCTACTTGATGAAATGGTGCGGGCAGAGGGGGAGGAAACTGGGGCGCCGCATCGTATGGGCGCCAGCGAGAGCGCAACCAGCTGCGCGTGGCGAAGCACGGGTGTGGAGAGAGGGAGGAAGGAATGGGCCACAAAGAAGATTCGGAGGGACTGGAATGACAGGAAGGGCGATGATGTCGGATCTGTTCAACCTACGCAGCTGAGCCAAGAATGTTCAGACATTTCAAGAGTAGATGTCTGTGGAGTTGCAGAGGAAGCTTTTGTCAGGAAGGTATCATTGATGGAGGTGACAGGAGGCTAAGGGATGCAGGTACAGGCAGAGAAGTGGTGATGGTGTTAGAGGCTGGAACGAAAGCGGCCACAGAGGCGAAGACGCTTCTGCGACATTGGACACGGGGACAACAGCGGCTCCAGCTGGAGGCGGGGCAAGGGGTGAGGGGAACGCGCCCATTTGACTGGTTGATTGGTTGGTTGATTAGTGATTCCGGGCGCGTCAACAGCTTAGCTCATTAGTCCCATAAGTGTAGTGCATGTTTTTCCTCGGGAGATGGCGGTGATCTTACCCCCCGCTGGATGGCGAGATCCGGCGCCGACCTACCATCGGCTAGAGGGGATTCCCCCTAAACAGGACTCTCCCACCAGCGGGGCACCGCCCCAGCCGGGACAAGTCTAAGCTCCCGACCGATCTCCCAGAATATGTGGTAGTGTAGTGCATGTTAGTGTAAGTGTGTGTGTAAGGGGAGAGGATAGGACAAGGAAGAGGAAGGAAAGATCGCGCGCGGTCCGTGGCCCGTTTGTTAGGGTACTGCTCCGGCATTCGCCTGGTGTTGATCGGAGAAACCACGGAAAACTACCGATCAGAGCAGCCGGGCGCTAGAATTCTCCTCCAGACAGCGACTGAATTCGACCTAGCTGAGAAGCTAGTGTCGAAAATCCTGCCGCCGTGGGGAGTGGGAACCTAGGACCTCCCGGTCAGAGGCGCTGCAGTGACATCAGTTGATGCACTGAGCTACCGCTCCCGTTGCGCCCATTTGAGAGGTGTGGGGCAGGGTGGAGGGAGATGGAAGTGGAAGTGGTGATATACAGGGTGTCTGAGGAGGAAACGTCGAAAATTGTAAAACAAGCTCTTAAGACAATTTTAAGCATATTTTGTCGAATAAACTTCTTTGATTTTCTGAATGGCTCAGCCGCAATAAGCGCTCAAGAGTTGGTTTAATAAGTGATTTATAGGCAAAAATTGGCATTGCAGAAGCATAGAAACCCGCGAGAAATATGTAAACTGTTTATTATTTACTAAAGAAATTAATGCATTTGTTCAGAAAGAAAAGTGTTAACTGAGAAATAAAAAAAGTAGACGAATTGTATAAATTGGGTGATTTGTGTTTCTAATTTCTGAACAAATATATTTCTTTCTTTTGTAAATAATAAACAATTTACGTGTTTCTGGAGTGTTTCTATGCTTATGCAATGGAAATTGTCTAGAAAGAATTCTTTCAAGCCAACTTTTGAGTGCTTATTGCGGCTCAGCCATTCGGAATAACCAAGTGGTTTATTCGACAAAATACGTTAAAAACTGTCGTAAGGACTTATTTTCGGAATTTCGACCTTTCCTACCCGGACATCCTGTGTATGGTGGCCACGAAAGAAAGGGCAGAAGAGTGGTGATGACGGTGGAACAGCGAAAGGGATGGCGTGGGAAGGCTGACACAACAGCGAAAGAGACGACGCTGTCTCAGCAGGGACGAGCAACGACAAACGCGGAGGCCAAGCGACGCGAGAAGAAGACGAGAACGACGGGAGGGGTGGAGGTGATGGCAGCGGAGAGATGGCGGAGAAGGAAATGACGGAACGTCGGCACATGCAAAGGTGGACGGAATGACGGGAACGCAAAGACTGCAAGGATGACACGAACGAAGGAGGAGGCGGTGGGGACGACGCAGCGGAGAGGCAACAAGGGACGGCTGTGGCGAGAGGGACGACACGGCCGGCAGGAGCGCGAACCGAGCGAGCGGAAAGCTGGAGGTGGCCACCAGCAATCGCGGAGGACCGGGGGAGGGGAGGGGAGGGGAGGGGAGCGGCTAAGATTGTCCCCGCCGGGACGAGCAACGACGAACGCGGAGGCCGAACGACGCGAGAAGACGAGAACGACGGTAGGGGTGGTGATGGAAGCAGAGAGATGGCGGAGAAGAAACTGACGGAACGTCGGCACATGCAAAGGTGGACGGAACGACGGGAACGCGAAGACTGCAAGGATGACACCGAACGAAGGAGGAGGCGATGGGGACGACGCATCGGAGAGGACATCCAGGAACGGCTGTGGCGAGAGGGACGACACGGCCGGCAGCAGCGCGAACCGAGCGAGCGGAAAGCTAGAGGTGGCCACCAGCAATCGCGGAGGGCGTGGGGAGGGGGTGAGGGGGGAGGGGAGCGGCTAAGATTGTCCCCGCCGCCGCAACGGGCGCGAGCGGCGAGTGCGCTCCGTGGACTAGTCGTCGGCGCGCGCTCTCATATCTCCTCTTCGGGAGCTAAATTAAAAGTTTTTGCCGGATGCAATATCAAGGGAGCGTGGGCCCCGTACCGGGATATTGCGTGGATAACGAAGCCCTCGGGCCGCTGGGGGTGGGCGGGGCGGCGGGGCGGGGAGGGGTGGGGGGTCTCCGTGCGAGCCTCGGGGCGTGCGGTCGCTCGATGCGCGTGCCCCGTGCGCCAGATGACAAACGCGGCTGCGGGCGGGGCGCTTTGAGATTCCTCCTCTTGGTGCGTGCCGACTGGCTTCGATCTCGGACCATTCCCTTTCACCAATTTTACTTCGTTATATAGAACAACCGTTTTTGGAGAAGATAATTTCGAGTCACACTGCTTGATCATGTAAAAACAGACGATAAAAAAGCGATTAAAATAGAAATAGATGCTTACGTCAGTGATGTTCTTCGAAAAAAAAAAATAGTTTTGCTACAGCCATTTACAATGGATGTATATAGAAAGACTGCTCAAGGAGGTTTATAACTGGGCGCTACAAGATGAAAACAGGTTGACCAAGATTGAAATGGATGGATCGTGTAATAGTGGCGATGGAAAGAAGAGAAATTTTAAATGACACTGATGTAGTTAGATCTTGATTGTCGTGTACAGTTTGTTGAATATATTAGTATCGTATAATTATGTTCATAATATAGGAGTGCTGGGTTTTGTCTATTCTTTATTTCCGACGTTTCGAGTATCTGTATGTGCTCATCTTCAGGAAATATTACAATTATTAACATGAAATATTTAGTCGAAATTCATCAATTTTATCAATTTAAAATTTTATAGTATGTACAAGAGTTAAAGAAAATGGAGATACTTACATGTCCTATCAAGGGTATATGAAAGTTTAGGTGAGATGAAATTATAGATGCACATAACCTTGATAAGTTATGTAAGTGGCACTGTTTTCTTTAACTCTTGAACAAAATTCAATTAACTACATCTGATCGCCTGGCAAGTAACTGTGTGTAATCTCATGTTATTTGATATACTGGGTCCCTGCACCCGGAGCACTCTCACTTCATCAGGTGGGCAACCTTGCTGAACAGGAATTTTTTGTCCTTCTTGTCCTTGCTTTTAACCTTCTTAGATTAGGTTAGGAATCCTTTCTTTCAACCTTTTCCGGTTAATATTCAGTTCCATGGCCCTAGTTACAGATCATGTAACGGGTATTTCTTGATGGTCTAATTGTGAGATGGGATGAAGATGGCAAACGTCACCGAATAGTTTTTACTCAATATTTATTGTTAATAAAGCCAGTTCGAAATCATTTGGAAGACCTTAGAACTAAATCCGGATAAAATTCTTGACCGGTTAAAAATCCTCAGCTATGCTGAGATATGAACCCGGGTTCCTCAGGTTAGAAAAGGTGTCCGAACCACTAGGCTGCCTTCCTTATTCATTTCCTTTTTAATGATTTTGATATTTTAGATTTTGATATTTTACAAACGTCGTGTATTGCTTTTCATGGTAGTCAATTATTATTCTTTATCGGGACCCCTTTCACAAAAAGCGCAGCAGCAATGAAAACAATCCCTATACTCTAGGGAATTTTTGAGTTTTGGGCTGTAATGCAATTAATACATTTTATAATTGGTTCGGAAAGTGAATTCGCGATTTTTTTCTCTTCGTTTAATTCTCTTTTTCTGTTTAAAGAATTCCACGAATGTATTTCATCATGAGCGATAACAGACCCATTACAATGTCATTTATTTGAAATTTTTACAAGGATTTTTCATAATTCAGAACCAGAAACACAACATGTCAAAAAAAAATACTGGTGGGTGACATCAATTTGAAAGTCGAATTTCATAATGAACCATGAGATACGAAAAAATGGATAATTAAAATGGAATAGAATTCATATGATCAGAACTTGATTTCTGGTGGAACGCAACGGAGCGGCGTTCCGGAACCTTGGGAGTAAATTAGGGATAAAAGAAACAAAAAAAGGGGCCAACACTTGGCAACTTAGATTATTAGTTCGACCAATATTCGTAAACTCAGAATTAAAATATTTTCCACTTAACTGTATTATTTCTAAGATCGTAATAAAATTATTACTAAAACGTTAAAATATCATTAACTCTATTTTATTTCCTATTATCACATAGAGTCAGTGCTACCACTGTTACTAATTGTTATTAAATATGATTATAAATATTAAATTACATTATAAGTATATAACTATTTGTATTAAATTAGTAATTAATTTGGGTCCCGTTCCGGGACCTAGAATTGTATAAATCGAGCACTGCAAATGATGTAGTTTGTTAAGGAGTTGCATGTACGATTTGCAACGATCTGTACGATTTGTATTCGCCATTAACAAGGAAGTTTATTTAAAGAAAGTCTTCTGTTCGGAAAAAGGTCTTTATAAAAGAAGAAAATGCCTTACTGATAAGAAAGAGTCCAATCCCGTTGGGGAAAATGCTTCGTTATGAAATGATTAAAATTGAAATTTTTGGAAAGTTTTATTGTACTTGTAGAAACACGGACGAATAGCAACAGGATACTAAATTAATAATATAATTTAATATCGCCTCCTATATTATTTCAGTGGTTGGGGAAATGATGCTACGTGACGAATTGTTGACTTTGAAATGATTAAAATTGAAATTTTTGGAAAGTTTTATTGTACTTGTAGAAACACGGACGAATAGCAACAGGATACTAAATTAATAATATAATTTAATATCGCCTCCTATATTATTTCAGTGGTATACATACCTTTTGCGGCTCTCACACGCAATATTTATAAATGAGGTCTCTAAAGAAAGGGAATTTCACGAATACGTGACGAATTGCACTTTGACTTTAAACATATGAAGGTATCACTCTGCTCGGTAAAAACGTTAAATAAGAAACGTTTGTATTGACAAAGGTTGTGATATACCAAAATGACGAACCATTTTTATTATGTAAATGTCATTTTATGACACAGAATGTTGGGATGTCAATAGACATATACAACAAATGACGGATAATAATAGGGTGTTGAAGAAAAATATGTATTACAGGCTTAATATGGAAATGAAAAAATGAGGAAGAGGGTGAGGTTTAACATGAGAGAGTTCTCGCACGGATACCAATGAACTTCGACATGGCATCGAGGATATGGAGAGCCAAATGCATCGATTATTGCGGCGAGTAGCTCAATGCGAGACGAGGCTCGAGGCCTGCGGCTGGGAGCCACGCGGCGGCGAGTCGGGGGCCATAGGCTCGCCAGACAAAGGGCGGTGCCTGGCGCGTAATAAGAAAGAACAGTCCCAGGTCTAGCGAAGAAGGACGGTAATGGAATTGTAATAAATGAGGCGGCAAGGCGGTCGGGGGTGAAGAGAGCGCACTGGAGAATGATAATAAAAGTTGAGTAGACGGATGAAGCGCCGTCTCGGGCGGGATGCGATTATGATGCCTCCCCTGTGCGCCCAAACGGGCTGGGAGCGCGAGGGCGGGAGATGCTCTTGGATTCGGATGTGACGACGTGGCCCCAGCATCGGCCAGGGAGATGTAAGGGGAAGGAAAAAAGAAAAAGTCTTAAAGAGGATGGAAAGCAGCTACGTTGAAGACGCTGGTCACTTACGGTGGTGGAAGGTGAGAACATTAGAGGAAAGGAAACGAAAACGCAAAAAAATGAAATGGTTAAAGGTGTGATGAAACTGCCGTGATACGGGCTTGAAAAGATCCGCGAATGACGAGGGGAAGATGTGACAATGTCAGAGGGTTGTTTGAGTTATGTTCGCTGAACCCATTTGAGAATAATCAATTACCATTAGCTCTGAAAAATTGTAAGTTCTTAAATATTTTCAAACACAAGATAAAGATTTGGATATTAAAACATGATGATAAAGATATAAACAAGTTAACTGGAATATTGCAATAAAAATGTTGCTGTATAAATTAAATATAAATTTATTTATGGAATTATACATTTTGTCTAAGGAAAAATACCTATTGCATCTCTGTACATTTTCACAAATTGTATGATTTAAAGCTAGGTTTTTATTTTGTATGTTCACAAAAGCTTAGATTGTAAATGTTAAAAAATAAGAATATTGTTAAAAACACGTCACACACAAAAGATACTATGTAGAAGTAGACACATAATAAATTATAAATTCAGTATTGTTAACCATCTCAACCGGAAATCGATAGTTTGTAATTCCAAGAAACAACAATGTTCATTTTCTCTGTAAAACAAGTTGGGAATAAAGATGATAAGATGACAAGTTGGGAATAAGAGAGGAAGAGAGAGGGGTAGAGGGGTAGGGAGGGAGAGAGAGGGGAAGAGAGGGGGGAGACGAAGAGAGAGGGGGAGAGAGGGAGTATGTTCACAAAAGCTTAGATTGTAAATGTTAAAAAATAAGAATATTGTTAAAAACACGTCACACACAAAAGATACTATGTAGAAGTAGACACATAATAAATTATAAATTCAGTATTGTTAACCATCTCAACCGGAAATCGATAGTTTGTAATTCCAAGAAACAACAATGTTCATTTTCTCTGTAAAACAAGTTGGGAATAAAGATGATAAGATGACAAGTTGGGAATAAGAGAGGAAGAGAGAGGGGTAGAGGGGTAGGGAGGGAGAGAGAGGGGAAGAGAGGGGGGAGACGAAGAGAGAGGGGGAGAGAGGGAGGGACATTAAACACTACTTATACTAATTATGCACTTTTAAAACGATATAAACATACTGTTGTTACATGTTACTTGTGAAGAACATGATCAAAAAGCGAATTGCGTTCACGTTTCATCAACACGCTTATTTAGAGCGTCTCTTGAGCTCTTGCAGGCGATAGTTGTATTGCATTGTTTAGGTCAGCGGAAATCATTGTGCCTATTGTTAAACACTGAATATGAAATAAACATACACATTTGCAAAGCTACAAATTTGCACATTTCAAGTAAATTATTATCGGACAAGAAACAAATCGTAGTACAGTTTTGTAATCATATACCCACTCTCTTTAGTGTATGTCGCACGATCTCTTGGATGATGGATGTCCTCCAAGGGTTACGATTCGTGTGTTCTCTAATATTGTTAATTGGATTTTCCTCGAACATCCTTTGGTCTGCTAGTAATACTTGAAAAGTATTTTTACATTACACTCAGTTTGTGTACTCGAGGTTAAATAAAAATAAAAGTATCATTTCAGGTGGTTTGTAAGGAAGTGTTATCCTTTCTTCCAGCCGACCGTGAATAGCACGACACAACCCGCACTCGCTGCCGTCGAGTCCTGTGCCTCTGCATATGGAGTCTACGTGTCGTTGACATACTAGAGTCTACGGGGAATAATGTTATTGCGAGAGAGAAAGGAGATTGTACTATTCCATTTGTCACAACCTACCTTTCATTTGTCGTATATTATATACGGAGTATTTGCGTAGTATGAAGTTATGTACTGCTGGAAAAAATCTATGTCGAGAGTTTGGCAGAAATTCACACTATTTGCTGGGTGCCTTTCTTCGAAAACGTGTTTTTTTCAATACCTCCCTCCGTATTTTTATGAAACCTTCTTAATTTTCAAAAGTTGCAAAAATTCCGTTTTTTGTTAATGGCATCTCTTACTGAAGCTACATTTTTTGTTAATGGAATATGTTATTCAAAATAAGTTTAAATTATATCATGAACTGTTTTTTCAAAATAGGTGTAGTGTTTTCGTAATCTTGAGTAAATTTGTAACAATTTTCACAAATGTGTAACCAAGATTTCGATAAAAACTGCTTCAAAGTTTTCCTCAATTATTTTTGTACAGATGCAGTTGTACAACATTTTTGAACAATGCGGTATATCGCATATCACATGGAATAAACGCCATATTGGTTAAACTTTTTGAAATTTAAAAAATTGTAATGATTTAAATAAATGTAAAAATAACTTTTTAACATCTCTCTTGTTGATACTTATATCGGAGATTATTTTATTGTTTAATGTATTTGTGAACTCAAGTTCCTATAATTTTTTTATAGTTCCCTCAAAATGTTCTTATATTTTGTGCCATTATTTCTTTTATTCTTTGCGAATACTTTATAGTAGTGTCTGGTAGATAAGTGGTTTGTACCATGGTTTGCTAATGTGGGCACCTGCGTTCCAATTTCAGAAGCTGTAATTTTTCTTTAATTTTTTTGCAAGGACATAGCACAATACATAGAGTTTAATAATGGAAGCACCATATTGATTGGGAATATTCGATTTTTAAAAATTAAGGAATCGATTTTTCTTGGAAACTTCAACGGTTCTTTTGATTAACTGAGTTCTGAGAGATGGCCGAGGTATATGTAAGATAACTTGAAATTCGTAAAAATATAATATAATAGTTACAAAACGCTCCACTAGTTTACTTGAAAAATAAATAATTCATAACTACAGCTTTTAAATGAAATTTTTAAAAGCAATAATTATCAATTGGTCAGTGCAATACTGTCTTTTCATTGCTTTTTCAACACATTTGTTTTGTAAAAATATAGTAATTAACTTTTTTAATTTTTAATTGATGGCTAGAATGCACATGAGTTTACTAGCTAGTTTTTACTTTGTCACTACTGCTTACGCAGTACAGAGAAAGAATCGTAATGATACGGAAAGAACGGCGAATTTTCGACAGAAAAACTTTTATTGCCGGTCCTTGATAACGAAAAAGTGGATAAATATTGTCCCTGTATATAGCAAATTACTTCTTCTAACATGCTGTGTAGTCAGAGTTTTCTTTGTCCTTGATACCGGAAAAATGATCGACGTTAAAATGTTTGCCCACGTGTTTGCCTGAGAACAACGCTTGTGACCAAAACCCCGATTTTTATCAAAATTGATATTCCATAATCGATCAGACTGATGTCCCGACCCCTTGAATTTAAAACCAATCTTTTAATTGTATGGGTACCTACTTTACATGAAGCCTCAACAAGATTTAATTTTTTTAAATTGCGTTTTTCTTCAAGTTTGTCTTGGATAGTATGTGTGTGTCTTGGATAGTAAGTGACAAAGAGAGTTTTAAGAGAATGATGCAGTTCTCATTTTTAAGGGAATGGTGCAATTCTCATTTTTAAAAGAATGTTGCAGTTCTCATTTTTAAGAGGATGGTGCAGTTCTCATTTTCGTTTAAATCCCTGAATTTTCGAAAATTGCAAAATTTCGATTTTTTCGGCGTCTTTATACAACTACAGTGATTAAGATAAAAATCTCTTTTTCATTGGAATCTGTTCACTAAAATCAGATATTAAATAAAGATCATGTTCAATTTTTCGAATACATTAATAGTTTTGGGATAATGTTGCTTTAAACTTAGGCATTTTCGAAACATCTACGAATCTCATTCTGATATCTGGGAGCAGTTATTATTTTCTCTCGTATATTGTTCTTTTTCAAGAATTGAAAGGCAATAAAAACAGTGGCTGGAGTTAAGACTGTAAACGAGTTGATCGCTTAGCAAGACAAAACTTGGTAAGTTACGCAAGTTTTCGTGCGGATCACTACCTGTCTCAATTTGCAAACACAAACTGTCCATCGGCTATTGGACTATAGCCAATATTAGTCTTTCGGGTTTCGGCCAGTACCTACCCGACGCAATCACGGCTTAGAAACTTAGTTGGCCGTCAAAGAAACTTGTTCGAAGAGGTTTAGACCAGCCCTTGGAGCGCATCACCCTCCTAAATCCACGCGAATTCTCTAAACTCAGGTGCACTCGTTGCATACAAGATCAGCTAGAGCAGGGGCACAGAGCTTTTTTATTAAGACTCGCCTCTATTGTACGAGTACCCACGATTTGTTACTTTCTTTGGCTCGATCAAGCGTTTCCTTTCGAATCTCGTTGCCCGTAAATACATCATTGTGTCGACACCTTCCAATCGCTACGTGAGGCGACTTGTAACGCCTTCTTCTCTGAGTCACCGCGAGAAAAGAATGTGCCACTGCAGTGCCACCTCGGGCAAAGAAATCAACGGTAGCCTTCGCGAAATATTTTAATATTGCGCAGACGCTATTCGTTTAATGAAAAACGCAGTCGCCGCATGCGTGACACAGTCGCGAACGGAGCCGGCACACAAAGGTGCGTCATCGCGCCGAAAGATTTCATGGCTCCGGGCGCAGTGCTGTGTGTCTTATTAAGATCTCGGCAGTAATAATGCGATGAAGCGGGGCGGGCAAGTGAGCGATTTTGATATTCGTGGAATGCGCCGCGAGGGAGTTTTGCGAGCCGGAAGTAGGAGGGAAGGGCCGTGGAAGGGGGGGGGGGAGGTAAGGAGGCTTTATGAAGGGCGCGGGCGGCGACAACGGCGTGCGCCCTTAGGGCTCGGCGGGTCCCTTGGCGGCGTCCTGTAGACAAAGGTCGCCCGTCCCCCCTTGGCCTGATGACGAGCTAGGGCTGCCCCGGGAAGGGAAGGGGCTGCTCCCAGTAATCTCCCCCTCGGAAGGGCAAGATCTTTCCGCCGGGAGCGCTCCCACAGCGGTGCGTTCTCGGTTGCCGAGGTCGCCTTATGGAATGCGGTTCTGCGGGCGATCAGTGGGCTTGTAATTGACGTTTTAATGTATTTTCTGTCTAAACGGCAGTCTTGCTGTTCAAAATAAATCGAAGGACATGTTCATTGATTTAAAACTTATATGACAAATTTTTAAATTTCGAAAAAATTAAATTTTTGAATGGTTCAATCAATGTACAAAATTAGTCATTATTATTAATGTTGTTAGACTGCTAGGGCTAATTTGTAAACCGAGGCGATAGCAAAGTCCATTATTTGTCTTATCTTTTTGTATTTGTGATTTTAAGTACTTTTTGCAATGCAATTTTTTATAAGAAAAATACATTCAAATATTAATAAAAATACCTTTGCTTTGAATTGGAGCACTCATACAGCTTTTGTTACACATTAATCATTTGTTTCGATGTTCATGACGTACGATATACGATAAAACCCTAAACGGGCGAAAATTAATGAAAATCTGATTAGGTTATGGCGATATAATTATACAGTGTATCAAAGAATATTTATCTGTGCAACGTGCAAACGATGTTACATAAAAGATCGCCTTTTAACGCGTTCGTGATCATTAATTTTATAATTTACGTTAGTGTTTTACAATTTGTATATTTTACTCAAGAAATAATTTTTAATTTTCCCTAAAAGAAATTTATATATTACATTTCCTCAGATTCTTAATATTTCATATTTTTATATGAAGAAAACAATAAAATAAGACTTGACAAACACATTTACATAACATAATAACGTGAAGTGAAACATTTAATAAAATGTGGATAGGTATTCGGTATATTCCTTAATATATCAAACCAATATTTATATGGTATTTGGAAACTGTAGCACATACAAAGTACATATGTCGTTTGTCACCACCACAATGTCATATGGGGAAATTTTTATAAATACAAAAGTATTTCTATCAATAAAAAATATTGATCTTTCTCTCTCTTTCTCTCTCTCTCCCTCTTTCTCTCTCTCTCCCTCTTTCTTTCTCTCTCCCTCTTTCTTTCTCTCTCCCTCTTTCTTTCTCTCTCCCTCTTTCTTTCTCTCTCCCTCTTTCTTTCTCTCTCCCTCTTTCTTTCTCTCTCCCTCTTTCTTTCTCTCTCCCTCTTTCTTTCTCTCTCCCTCTTTCTTTCTCTCTCCCTCTTTCTTTCTCTCTCCCTCTTTCTCTCTCTCTACCTCTTTCTTTCTCTCTCTCTACCTCTTTCTTTCTCTTTACCTCTTTCTTTCTCTCTACCTCTCTCTTTCTCTCTACCTCTCTCTTTCTCTCTACCTCTCTCTTTCTCTCTACCTCTCTCTTTCTCTCTACCTCTTTCTTTCTCTCTACCTCTTTCTTTCTCTCTACCTCTTTCTTTCTCTCTACCTCTTTCTTTCTCTCTACCTCTTTCTTTCTCTCTACCTCTTTCTTTCTCTCTACCTCTTTCTTTCTCTCTACCTCTTTCTTTCTCTCTACCTCTTTCTTTCTCTCTACCTCTTTCTTTCTCTCTCCCTCTTTCTTTCTCTCTCTCTACCTCTTTCTTTCTCTCTACCTCTCTCTTTCTCTCTACCTCTCTCTTTCTCTCTACCTCTTTCTTTCTCTCTACCTCTTTCTTTCTCTCTACCTCTTTCTTTCTCTCTACCTCTTTCTTTCTCTCTACCTCTTTCTTTCTCTCTACCTCTTTCTTTCTCTCTACCTCTTTCTTTCTCTCTACCTCTTTCTTTCTCTCTACCTCTTTCTTTCTCTTCTCATTAATGACAATGACATTACATATCTATGAATTCTGTGGTTTCTTCTTTCACGTGTCAGGTTAATCAATTTTATTTACAAAGAAAGAGCATTCTTGAAAACTCGAAAATGACATTTTTATCCTGCTTACATGCATGTTAATGAGATTATTACTCACAGAATGAAAGACAATTTTTTAATTGCTTTATTTGTTGCCTAATAATAAGACAGAGGTATGCTGTTAATATGCACCCGGTGATTTATATTCATGGGATTGCACAAATGTTTATGATTTAGGGTAATGAAAAAATAAGCGAAAAATTGCAATAGCTTGTCGTTGTACAATTAATAATACACAATTAAGATTAACAAGATGTTTGAGAGATTCTAATGCTTTGTAATAAAAGTATTTTTTGATAAAATAATTGAATTTGATGGGATCCGATGTACGTAACTTTCAATTATGGAATAAGTTTGTTTGTCAGTGCATTACATTTATGTGCGGGACAACTTACATGTTTCTTTACGAATAATAAAGAGTTTTTGCAAGTCGTGAATTTGAAAGATGTTACACGACAATTCTGGGGAGAATTGTATTGCGAATGCGCCGGCATCAAATGACGGGATTTCGATTGTCGGGCCCCGTCATTCTCCCTGTTTTGTGGTCTACGACAAACTTACACTTTACGTAGTTTTCTCCGCCACGATTAAACGCGAATTCAACACTAACACAAAATGAGCATAGAAGTATTGAACAATACAATATCCATATTATCAATATAATATGGCAGGAACGTCATGGTTAATCTTTTCTCAAGTTAGTTCAAATATGTCAGGAATAATCTAATGTTATTGTTTAGGATTTGGAGATTATGTATATAGTGAGGCTACATTGATTGGCACGAAAAATTTATTATTTATCCATTGGACGTTATAATCGCCAAACATTTCCCTTTCATAATATAACAATATAAATATGTTACAGTAAAATAGCGGGGTTATCTAGGAAGTTATAGTTTTCTTTAGAGATAAATAAATATTACATATTCGTATGATACAATGATATTTCATGTATTATTATATGTTTACTATCTTGTAAACCTAAAAAATAGAGTCAAAGATGCACAGATATTCCATAAAGCTTTTGAGATCCTGATAGAGTTATTCAGTTCCAATTAGTTCTTATTTTTAACATACGTTTTACATTGTACGTCATGCAAAAACTCATTTTTCTGAAGATACGTTATTTCCTTTTGACGATAATGTTTACATATTACGACAATTGATTTGCCGTCTCGCAAAACCTAATGTCGAAGATTTGATCCTACAATACGTATATCCAGGCAGCCAATGTCGCGCTTTGTGACATGTGGCGTCCTATGATGACGAGACATTAAAAAAATGAGCGCCTAGGCTGGCGAGTCATACACAATCGCAGGGCACGCAAAAATAGTAGGGCTGTGGGATTTTGCTCCATTATTCTCTCAATTGTAAAAT
This sequence comes from Teleogryllus occipitalis, assembly GCA_011170035.1. Lineage (NCBI taxonomy): Eukaryota > Metazoa > Arthropoda > Insecta > Orthoptera > Gryllidae > Teleogryllus > Teleogryllus occipitalis. The sequence goes on along the minus strand of BLKR01003047.1, from coordinate 6,090 downwards.
TTGAGATTTTCGTTTAGTTTCCGAAAAATCAGTATTTTTCCACGATGATAATTAGAAGTATGCTCGACTCACCATAAATAAAACATCAATGATATTCAGGTGGTTCAGAATAAATAATATAAACTTTTAGAACACGTGAAGGGGTCGAAAATGATTACATTTTGCCAATTAAACAGATAGTGGGAAATCACGTCCCCTTAATATTAGGCAATCCCTTATGCAAAGATGTACATCAGGTCACGTCGGACGTATTCAAGGCTATTCCATGTTGCTGTCGAACATGTGTGCACATGGTGTTGCCTGAAAGCAAGAGTAGACATCACATTTATAATTGCGTGTAATTCCGTTACATACAATTTTTTACTATACGATCATTGTCCAGAAGTGATCATTTTCTTTCCCTCTTGTTTTGTGTTGTGTTGTGTGTTGTTTATATCTCATAATAAATGTTTTAGAAGTTTGTAACATTTATTATGATATTTGATAGAAGGATTATTGAAATATTGCCTTTCAATTATGAAAAACTCACCAATTTGATATAAGAAACAGATTTTATTCAACTAATTAAGCAGAAGAAGGTGGTGTAGTATTTTGCTGCTGAAATTATTCTCTCTATTACACAGGTAATATTGCTTCGTGATCTAACAAACCGTTACTCACATGAAATATCTGGGAGGTTATTTTCATTCACTCGAATTTCATTCACTGGAAACATAACTAGAAATAAAAATAAATTATTTACGAATGTTGGCATAACATGTTTGAGAAAAGTAGTTTCATTCATTATATCCTTAATTTTTTTAATGAATTGCCAATTGATCTCAAAGTTTTAAGCAACAGTAAAGTTATATTAAAGAACAAATTGTCAAATTGGACACTTTTTAATAGATAATGGCTTGTGTCGTTACGAACGAAATGGTATCATTCCTATTTATGTAATTTTTAAAGAAAAATATTACATAATTATGATATTACCATCAACTTTACAGCTTCTTTTTTACATTAATTTAAATTTTCTTTCTCAATTTTGGTTCTTTTTTTAGTGTTTGTATCTTTTTCTGCGTTTTGTACTAAGTTCCACTATGCAGTCTAACTCATTGCCTGTGTAGATTATTTTCAACCACGGTTATTTATTTATTTAGATAAACAAGAAGTGGTGAACAAACCATTATTATTTATTGTGTTTTTTTCAGGTAGGAGTTAAACTACCAGGATAGTGCTCCAATGATATGTTTCTACATCAGTAAGTTTACTATCCTTTTTGAAATTAGTTTGATGTATATACTATCATAATGCATGCATTATCTGAACTGCACTTTACTGTGCTACGTACGCGATATTGAACGTGTTATAGAGTGCAGTGCTTAAAAACAACCAGAGTTCTCTAGGTTTGTGCCTTTCCACTCGCTCCAAAAGGGTTCACTGCCGTACACTTCTGAGTAAAATATAATGATTAAAAAAGTCGATTCTTTAGTCAATATTATTTTCTCGTACTGGCATGAAAACTTTGGCACCTCAAATTATTGTTATTTTTATTTTTTAAAACTGAATCTAAACTCTTGTTTATTGTCAGGTTCATAGTCAAACAGATTCATTAGTTGATTATTTAACATTTAAAAAATATCATGATTGTCCTTTTATTAATATTAACCTTTTCATTCACCAAAAGTATAATTACATATAGTTTTCTTTTTTATAAATTGAAATTAACTGATTTCAGCAAAACATGAAATGATTAATACATTATTGTTGTACAAAAAATGAATAATTCCCTGTACAGATAATATGAAGAGTGTTTAGAGTTCAGGTACATTGTAAGCCTTTCCTATGAACATACTATTGTTTCGATAGATACATCATCAAATTGCTTATATTTTCATCTTATATATATTTGACTCTTAATAAAACTCGCTTGAAAAAAATTAATTGTTTCAAACATTATATCTCATATTTTCATTATTAATCACACTTCTAACAGGTTAAAATCATTATGTGGAAATGTCCTCGGTAAAGTTTCGTTTTGTTCCAAGGAACTTGAAAGACAATGTAGACGTAATGTTGTGCGTGGATTGTGCATGCCATTTCATTAAGTAATAATTCATCTCCGCATCCGTAGTATATCAAAGGTATGGAAGGGAAATGAGAATACTTTAAAGTAGTTTTTAACATATATCAGTTTTGACAGTTGGTTCGTCGTGCTGCTTCCAACTTCTGGGTATTCACATCTGGAACGTGAAAATAATGTCAATAAATCATTCCCTGATCTACGCTTTGTTCCAAAGACTGAAATGTTTTGACGGTGACTGACTTTCGATATCTACTTTGACTGAATGACTCCATGGAAACTTCTATAACAAAAGAAAAGTTTGAAGAGAAAGAAACAGAGAGAAATGAAGATGAGATGTACACCGCGTTACGTCAAAGTGTATTAAGCTGCTTTAAAGAAAATTCTACTTTACGTTTGGAAATGTTAAACTTTTAGCAAAAATTAAAGCGAAACAAAACTTGTGATGAAAAGTAAGGAATTGAGGCAATGGAGTGACGAAAAATCTGTGAATGTTAGAGAATTGTTTAATATGTATTTCTTGTTGTACGATACAGTTTTTCAAAAGTTTTAATGCCATGTAGTGACTAGTTCGTGACATTGTTAGATAGATCATAGATATGAAAGGTGTGCAACTCTAAGTTGATGGTTAATTCATATTTTTTAGATTGGAAAGAGGAAAGGAAATGATTATGTTGAGGTAAGAAATATCATGGTTTAAGCGTATTTGAATTCATAAAAAAATATTGATTTTATTCATGTATACACTTATTTTTTTCAAAGTTCAAGAATATGGGGAAGTACGTAGATTGTGGTCAAAATCATTTGATAATTGGGCTATCGATTGTGTGGCTTTGGAATTTTTAATTACCGATGAATTTCTTCATTGCTACTTACAACTTTATTTTGGTTTATAGTACTAGGAGCAGCGCGCCCCGATTGGGATTTTGGTAAGGATTGAATAGTAGCAGTTTACATTGAATTTTCAATAAAGAACGCTGATTTAATATGGGAAATATTTCTATCATTTTTATTTCAGTTTTGTTTACAATGGTGTTGATGCTTTTTTTCTAGATTAACATTTTATCAGATAAAATTATTAAATACTTTATGGGTGAGGTGTGTATGTTCCATGTTAGCTACATTAGATTTTGCGGTCTACACAACTTAAAAATTTTACCTCATACAATCTGTCAATTGGGACCAGGTACAGTTTGGATATTCGATAATTCGTACAACCGAACATAAAAATTGCAAGTGTACATAAAATGGATTTGGATAGGATTTGTCAAAGTTCACTGAATCAGATGATTCACTATTGCGCATTATCTCGTTAATATTTTATCACTATCAATCATATCGGGGATCATTTTCAATATTCAGTATTACAAAAGAAAATGAATACGTGTGTAGTATACGAAACATAATTAAAGAAATAATTATTCTGAGAAAATATGAGTTCGGATATTTGACGTTTCTAATGATTAACGTTCGAATAATCGACGCCCCTCTGTATTTATCTGGATTAATTTTGACTCTTCAAATGTGTGTCCAAATGTGTTATAGGTTAAGAATTTGTAAAATTTTGAGAATTCCAAATTCTTCTGGTTTTGAAAAATCTGTTATGTTATCTGAAAAATCTGTTATTTGAATGTTAAAACGCTCGTAGTTTGCAGCTTCTGACAGTGAAATGGTGCACGAGATAATCTAACCTGTCATTCCTTCTTTATTCCTTCTTTATTGTTACATCACCTCTCGATAGTGGTGTTTAAAATCACGACGCAACACACTAAACTTAAACTATACGATATTTAATGTATACGTACTACCTAGGCGAATAATATTTTGACAGATTGTGTCGTTTTAAAGAAGGGAGCGAATTTGATCCACGCTATTCTTAGAAAGAACTCTGGCGTGGGAGTGAGTGGTCTACACCTGCTGCTCTTCCAGCCCCCTCCCGTTCCCTCCACACCTCCAGGCCGACAATCAGCGTCGAGCGGGGCCCAACCCCCCTCCTCCCCCACACGTTGTTGGTTTAATGTTATTAAGTGCGGCCAGAGCTGCGGGACCGCCCGCCCGCCCGCTCACTGCTTAGGTATATTTGTCCTGTCGAGGTCCCCATACGCCCTTATAATTAGATGCAGAAACTATTTGCAGAAGCAGTTCAGCACCTACACGTTTTTACTCTACTTGACTGAACTGCATGACCACTAGAAAGCTGATGAAATAATTAAATCTCCACTCCACTCGCATCAGGCCAGTTAGTTGGCCAGATAGTAGTGTTGCGAATGTTGTTTTAGGTAAGGCCCTCGTTTTAAGTTATGTTTTATTACCGAATCAATGAGTATCATTATATCAGATTGGAATTCCTCTTATTCTAAACGATTTAAAAGTACATCGAAGCGGTAGGTTATTTACTATTTATGTTTACACGACATCGTATCCAGTAGAGATCGGTCTTTTCTTCTGAGAAGCTCTATACGAATTAATTAAATTCTACCGAGTGTTGTGCCAGGCATTGCCAACTCCGCGGAGGCGGTCTACCTTTCAGTTCCCGCGCACGCCGCCAGGAGCGCTCCACAGTGCCAACTCGCTCCGTCGCACACGAGTCCAAAGGCAAACACGTGACCGAAACCTGAAATGACTTCAGTTCCATACTTTTGAGATCGCTGATTACATATACTATTAAAATGACTAAAATCAACTTTGCGGATTCCACATGACCGTAGATGTAATAAAAATTATTACGAATTATGGTTTTTGAACGTAGTTATTTGGCCGGGGAACAATGGAAAAATGAAAATACATTCGTTTGGTAGAAATTCTTCTGTACAGTTATCGTTCTTGATGTTACTATTTAGGGTGCAATACCAAGAAATGGGTAATTAAAAATAGTAATAATAAAATGTTAATGTAGCTACAATGTAATAACAATAAATTTAAGATCTTTTATAATTTTTAAAATAATAATAATAATAATAATAATAATAATAATAATAATAATAATAATAATAATAAAACTAATAGCATTATGGATTAATCATATGTATATTTTTGATTACTAACGAAACATATTAAACTTAATACCTTGTAATAATTACTCTTTCACTTCTTTAACATGGAGCACCCTTAAATACCACTTAACTTTGACTGCGCCTTAGTAGTAAAATGCGGCATGTGCTTCCAGAAGCCTTTAAAATCAGGTTTAGGTTATATATTGATATGCTTTTAACAAATGTCATAAAAATTAAGAAATAGTATCATTTCTATTACAAGATTTGCAGAATGTGTTACAATCTTTTAGGATCAGGAAGCGCGGTCGAAGATGACTTTTAGGGTCATGTAGAGCATTAAAAGATGATTTTTAGGGACATGTAGAGCGGTCGAAGATGACCCTTAAGGTCATGGAGAGCGGTCGAAGTTGACTTGTGTGGCTACGCGGGGGGAAATGTCACACAAGTAAATTTGTTACACCAACTTTCCCGGTACATGCTTATTAACCGTAAGTGATCATAATGTACTCCCTACATTCACTGGAAGTTTGTAACATTTATTCTACTATACAACCTGTTGTAACGTAGACCTTTTGTAGTAGACAGTGTCGTAAGATCTCAAATTTTCGACCTTATTTACCTAGAATTTATTAATGTAGACCTATTGACCGGTAACCTGTGATCCCTACACCAACACCACTGGTCGAAACCCCTTGCAAAACGATCTTTTGTTCTGGAGGTGTTGGCTGCCGGCTGCGCCCTTCAGTCCCACCGTGCGTGCTTCGCTGGGGCTGAGCAAATGCACGGGGCGACGTCGCCCTGATTAGCCGGCGCGTTCTCCAGCGTCGTAATAATGCGCGGCGCCGGTTACTTCGTTACACGCGGGGCGGGGCGGGGCGGGGCGGGGCGGGGCGGGGCGGGGCGGGGCGGGGCGGGGCGGGGCGGGGCGGGGCGGGGCGGGGCGGGGCGGGGCGGGCGGGCGGGGCGGGGCAGGCGGGCGGGGCGGGGCGGGGCGGGGCGGAGCGGGGCGGGGCGGGGCGGGGCGGGGCGGGC